>JALIZH010028605.1:0-38578 GCA_030522465.1 Rhipicephalus appendiculatus | reverse complement strand
TAATGGCGGAATTTGACAACATGGCGGAATTTGACAATGTCCAGAATAGCACCCCTAGTGCAGGCAGTGCAAGCCAAATCGAAGAGACCTAATGTCCAGAATAGCACCCCCGATAACATTTGACCTATTCCATGTTTGTAAACAGGGGTAGGCGCCGTCGACATTATGGGGAAAATTATAGCGACGTCCGGGCTTGTAAACCCGCCCACCGTGTCCGGCGGGAAAGCCTGACTCCGTGCCTCCGCAAGCGCTGGCGCAGCAGGTGCAAAAGCTGCCTCCGAGCACCGCGCGTCGGGGCGCCTCCTCGCTTGTTTACAAGCGGCAGCTGCAACCGAGGAAGTTGCAGCGGCTGTAAAGGGGACTCTGAAATGAACATATGAGCCATGTTGACGCGGAGCTCTAGCTCTGAGAACCTCATCAGAAAGTTAGGTATATTCACGGCGCGAATGCGACTCATTTGCGAAAATGTCGTCGCCGTTACGGCAGTCTAGGTCGAACGTGTCAACTGATGCTAGAACGACCGACCCAGTTCAGCGATTTAAGAGGCTCTTGGGTACGATATGCAAATGCACGGAGTAAAATGCATAGTTACGCGAACCGTTACGGTAAATTATCGCATATAAGAAATGTACCGGGAATGTTATTCATGCAAACGAATTGGGCGATCTCGGCGACACTATCATCCGGGTGACGCTTGCGATAATGCTTCAACTACATGCTATGGATAATGCGGTTACGTACCTGTCAGGTTTGCGGCTCCCTTCGTAGGCTCTATTCGAGATTGCGAAATGCGTACATCTTGTAAATAGACTCGGCAAGTTTCCCGGTCGGGTGCTGTTTTTCTGTGAATTCCGACAGACGTGAAAACCTCGTGAAGAGCCCCGCAGCCAGAACAGCCCTGCCTGATATACTTGTGTCATCGCAGCCGCATACAATCAGGAAAGACATAGTCGAAGTCATCCTTTCGTTCGCTGCCGCTTTAAAGGGACCGTGAAACGGTTTTGACGATTTTGTACAAACACATTGGGCCAGTAGACCAAATCCTAAGGCGCATTTACAGACTAATTTAAGCTCTCTGCTTACACTGTGTAATTTATTACAACGCTATAAAGCTGCGAATCGCTGCAGATCACTGCGGCTCAGCCCAACGCGTTTTCAACCGCCCTTTGCGAGTACGACCCCTACCAGCAAAATTTTCTTGGACCAAGCATGGTAAATCACCAGTGGCCAAGCTGTCCATGATTGGAAAGTTATTGGAGGCCAATCGAGTTATGTGCTTGGCAAGTGTGACAAGCCTACCATTGGCCAAGCAAAGGAAGGCCGTGCTTGGCAAATCATTGGAAACACCTCTTTCCCTGGTTGGCACTGTAATGGAATACCATGCAATAGCCAAGCATGTTCTTGATATGGGAGCCAAGCATTTTGGCCAATGCAATTCCTGGCTCATTAATTTTATTTTTTTTTGTCTTGGCTAGAATTTGATGCCCGGCTACTTTTTTCTAGATTTTTGTCCCCCCTACTCCCCCCACTCCCCAAATAAGTCACAAGGCAAATATTTCTGGTGCTTCAGGTTTATTTTTTACACTGCATATATACAAGGCAATATGCCATTTTTCTATTCTTTCCTGCACTCTTGCGATTATGAAGTGTTGCTTGGGCTTCTGTTGGGGTCCTCCATCATAGTGGCATGCCTTCTTTGTATAGGTGCACCTTCTTGATCTGAAGCGAACATGAGCCACCTTTTTCTTGCGTCAGAAACAGCTGCATCAGTTGTGTTGAACAGGGTACGTCCTTCCCCTCTGAAATACAATGAGACAAAAAATCATGAGCTTCCTTTTTAGAAAAGTTATCTCTTAAGCACTTGCTTTCACCAATTTTCAACAAAACACACAGCGGTCGGAAGGCTAATTGGTTATGCATGATCATGAGGATGCTAGTAGCTGCACAGACAGGAGAAAAACAACAGTTGATTGGACAGCATGATACATTTCTTTTCCTCTTTCAACTACAAGTTTATTACTGCAGTAGCTTGCATATTCACGCGAGAACCCTATCAATTGCGTACGTAAATGAAAAAAATACATGCATGGTTGAATTTGGAAGGCAGATGATCCCATGACTTCTTTGCATTCGGCTGCACCAGCCTTCACATCTATTTCACCTTGGAAATATGACCTCATGCACAAGTTTGTAATTTCTAATTAGTTATTAAAGCGCCGGCATCGACCCTAGATCGCACGGCGCGTCAGACTCCTCCAGAAGCGAACGGGAAATCGCCGCGCACGCCTGGCCACGCGCCACTCGCTGCTACGAGTTACAAGGAATAGTCTCCTCGATAAATGTAGGTTCCGTACCGCTGGCATCAATGTAGCCGACGCATTTCACTGCAAGTACAGACTTATAACACTTGTCTAGTGCGGTCAATCATCCGATGTGGTCGCCGTCCTTGCGAAAATATGCAAAGGCATGGTCATACTGCATACCAAGTCCAGTGCGCTTTCGTAAAAACACAAATGGAACCTCGTATCCACCGCGAGGTAGCAGCTACGGACTGCCTAAGCGTCATCAGCGTCCACAGCCGGCGGCTCGCCGGCTCGCCAACTGTCTTTCGGACCGTGCAAGGACGTCCGTTCAGTTGATTTCACATCGCGAATAGTTTTCCCCGAAATAAGTATATCGCTCACGAAAAAACTAAGGCGAATTGAATCGGTGCCCGGACACAGTACCGCAGAACGTTTCGCATGTCAGGTTTTCGCTGGTAACATGAGAAAACCACGGCATGTGCGATCACACAAACTGACTGGTGCTAGGACCACTAAGACTAAGCAGCTACTGCCGCTATTTACGCAGTGCCCGCTCCTTAAAACATCCGCTATTTTTGCCTCCGTGAACTTCATTATCAAATCGTATATAGCATTGAGGGAACAAGGCAAATAGAGAGACTGCTGAAATTTACTCACCTTCTATTTCAACTTGAATAAGAAGCTCATCGCTGCATGGCCAGAGCACACCTCCAACGTGCGAACAAGGTGCGAAGACGGCGCGCAGTGATACACGCGCTGGAAGAGAGCGTGTATGCGGTGCGTGCGAGTACATGCTTAAAGCCACATGAACTGCAATATTTTTGATGACTTTTGTACTATTATATAAGCGCTTAAGAGCCGCTGCAGTTTTGGGAGTTCTCGAAAATTTCCTGTTTCGATGCCTTGGTGAACTATTTTTTTTTAGCGCACTAGGGCTGTGCACAGGTCAAACTGCGCCGCGCGCGGGAAAAGGTGTGAAATTTAAACGCGTCAGTGAGCGCGTGCTAGTGTAGTTCTGGTCTTTTGGATCAGAAGAAAAAAAAAGTGAAGTATTCCGTAGAGCAACCAGTGCGAACTGAATTAATGACAGGAAAAAACGATCGTCCGTGGCTATTCGGTAGCTGTTTGTACGAATTCATGAGAAATTGCACCAAAGAAACGGACACATCCGCTCTTCCGCCTCATTTTTTTTAACGGTTTGTACGTGTTCGTGCGCCACGAATTCCCATGGAATAGTATAATACACAGAAGTGAGTATGCTTGATGGCCAAGAAAATTCCGAGAACATTGGCCAGCAACCATGGTATGTTACAGGAAAGCCCTTGGCCTCCATGTTAAATATCGCAGATATTTTTCAAACCTTTTGTTTCGTTATAGTAAGTGAGAAGGGCCAACAACTAAGAGAAACGCACACTTCAAGAACAGATTTGCCGCTTTCGCTACCATCTTGCCCATATTTTGCTTGTAGGCCATGCCCTTTTCTACCACGCTGTCAGGGCGTTGGCCAATGATAACGGAAGCCGATGGGAATCCAATATGAGTCCAATCATCGGCCATCGGCCACTGCTGGTAGGGGTACATGCAGTGTGGGCACGACGTCATTGGGGCTGCTGGCGACGTCACTGGGGCTGCAGTGTGCGCGCATGAAAAATTGGCTGGCAGGGTGGCGGCACCTGTCGAAGCAGATATCAACCACTCCGCGATGTCTCTGTTGCCAGACGGCGTGCGTGCTGCCGGGCGCACTGGGCTATGGTCTCCGAGATGCACGCAACCTGTCGGCGTGCAATCTCGGAGGTGATCACTGGGCGAAGCTCAAATCGTCGAGTGTGCTCACGTGAGCTCTGCGATCGCCAGCGTGTCTCATGAGTTGAGGAGGCAAGGCAGGGGTGAGAAGGAGGGTATGATATAATTGTCCGTAGCCGCCTTGGTACACGGCGTGCCGCTAAATTTGTGGTGCCAATGGTTCGATGATGCTCTAGTCTCAACGCTGACAAAGCTTCAAATAACCGTTTCAGGGTCCCTTTAATGAAACGCAGGAAGAAACATGCTCCGTGACCGAGTGACGCCTTTAGTTCACGCGAGTATAATGAAATCCTTTTGACGCGTCTAAGACTTCTGCAGTTATATCAACCATAGAAACCGCGAAGAATTTTCCGCATATCACCATGCTATCCCCAACGATAACGCCCTACCAGCAAAATTTGCTTGGACCAAGCATGGTAAATCACCAGTGGCCAAGCTGTCCATGATTGGAAAGTTATTGGAGGCCAAACGAGTTATGTGCTTGGCAAGTGTGACAAGCCTACCATTGGCCAAGCAAAGGAAGGCTGTGCTTGGCAAATTATTGGAAACACCTCTTTCCATGGTTGGCACTATAATGGAATACCAAGCAATAGCCAAGCATGTTCTTGATATGGGAGCCAAGCATTTTGGCCAATGCAATTTCTGGCTCATTAATTTCTGTTTTTTGTCGTGGCTAGAATTTGATGCCCGGCTACTTTTTTCTAGATTTTTGTCCCCCCCACTCCCTAAATAAGTAACAAGGCAAATATTTCTGGTAGTTCAGGTTTATTTTACACTGAATATACAGGGTGTCCCAGCTATCTTTAGCCAAGGGTTTAAAAATAGAATTATTTGAGGCAGGCGAGTGAAGTCAGTTGAATATTGCTTACAGCCATCTTGCGCACTACAGGCAATTTTTTGTTTCGTAATTAACTAATTTGTTAATTATGATTAATTTACTAACTTGATAAATATTGACTTTACGCAAGAAATGAGAGTTGCAAAGTACGAGAGCGTCTTCAGAAATCCCCACTGCATTATTTGCGATAAAGAAAGTTTTACGCGTACCATTTTTTCCGTGCTGCAAAGAAAGCCCGCGAAATACAAAAAATACCACGTGACTAGCGCATTCGCGCGCCGCGACCGTGCTGCTTTCAGTCTTTATCGCAAATAATGCAATGGGGATTTCTGAAGACGCTCTCGTACTTTTTAACTCTCATTTCTTGCGTAAAGTCATTATTTATCAAGTTAGAAAATTAATAATAATTAACAAAATTAGTTAATTGCGAAACAAAAAATTGCCTGTAGTGCGCAAGATGGCTGTAAGCAATATTCAACTGACTTCACTCGCCTGCCTCAAATAATTCTATTTTTAAACCCTTGGCTAAAGATAGCTGGGACACCCTGTATACAAGGCAATTTGCCATCTTTCTATTCTTTCCTGAACTCTTGCGATTATGAAGTGTTGCTTGGGCATCTGCTGGGGTCCTCCATCATAGTAGCATGCCTTCTTTGCATAGGTGCGCCTTCTTGATCTGAAGCGAACATGAGCCACCTTTTTACGTCCGAAACAGCTGCATCAGTTGTGTTGAACAGGGTACGTCTTTCCCCTCTGAAATACAATGAGACAAAAAATCATGAGCTTCCCTTTTTAAAAAAAGTTAACTCTTAAGCACTTGCTTTCACCAATTTTCAACAAAACACACAGCGGTCGGAAGGCTAATTGGTTATGCATGATCATGAGGATGACACCAGCTGCACAGACAGGAGAAAAACAGTTGATTGGACAGCATGATAAATTTCTTTTCCTCTTTCAAAACAAGTTTATTACTGCAGTAGCTTGCATATTCATGCGAGAACCTTATCAATGCCGTACGTAAATGGAAAATATACACGCATGGTTGAATTTGGAAGGCAGATGATCCCATGACTTCCTTGCATTCGGCTGCACCAGCCTTCACATCTATTTCACCTTGGAAATATGACCGCATGCACAAGTTTATAATTTCTAATTAGTTAATAAAGCGCCGGCATCGTCCATAGATCGCATGGCGTGTCAGCGGACTCCTCCAGAAGCGAACGGGAAATCACCGCGCACCACTCGCTGCTACGAGTTACAGGGCACAGTCTCCTCGATAAATGTAGGTTCCGTACCGTTGGCATCAATGTAGCCGACGCATTGCACTGCAAGTACAGACTCTATAGGCCGGCCAATCATCCGATCTGGTCGCCGTCTTTTGCGAAAATATGCGAAGGCATGGTCATACTGCATACTAAGTCTATTGCGCTTTCGTACAAACACAAATGGAACCTTGTATCCACCGCGAGGTAGCAGCTACGGACTGCGTCAGCGTCCACAGCCGGCGGCTCGGCAACTGTCTTTCGGACCGTGCAAGGACCGCTGAGTTGATTTCATATAGCGAATAGTTTTCCCCGAAATAATTAAGGATATCGCTGATGAAAAACTAAGGCGAGTTGAATCGGTGCCCGAACACAGTACCGAAGAACGTTTCGCATGTCAGGTTTTCGCTGGTAACACGAGAAAACTACGGCATGTGCGATCACACGAACTGAGAGGAGCTAGGACTACACAGCCGCTACTGCAGCTACTACGCAGTGCCCGCTCCCTTAAAACACCCGCTATTTTCGCCTCCGTGAACTTCATTATCAAATCGTATATAGCATTGAGAGAACAAGGCAAATAGAGAGACTGCTGAAATTTACTCACCTTCTATTTCAACTTGAATAAGAAGCTCATCGCAGCATGGCCAGAGAACACCTCCAACGTGCGAACAAGGCGCGAAGACGGCGCGCAGTGATACACGCGCTGGAAGAGAGCGTGTATGCGGTGCATGCGGGTACATGCTTAAAGCCACACCAACTGCAATATTTTTTTATGGCTTTTGTACTATTACATAAGCGATTAACAGCCGCTGCAGTTATGGGAGTTCTCGAAAATTTCCTGTCTGGATGCTTTGGTGAACTATTTTTTTTAGCGCACTAGGGTTGTGCGCAGGTCAAACTGCGCCGCGCGCGGGAAAAGGTGTGAAATTTAAACGCGACACTGAGCGCGTGCTAGTGTGGTTCTGGTCCTTTGGATATAAAGAAAAAAAAAGTGCAGTATTCCGTAGAGAAACCAGTGCGAACTGAATTAATGACAGGAAAAAACGACCCTCCGTGGCTATTCGGTAGCTGTTTGTACGACTTCATGACAAATTGTACCAAAGAAACGGACACATCCGCTCTTCCACCTCATTTTTTTAACGGTTTGTACGCGTTCGTGCGCCATGAATTTCCATGGAATTGTATAATACACAGAAGTGAGTATGCTTGATGGCCAAGCAAATTCCGAGAACATTGGCTAGCAACCATGGTATGTTACAGGAAAGCCCTTGGCCTCCATGTTGAATATCGCAGATATTTTCCAAATCTTTTGTTTCGTTATAGTAAGTGAGAAGGGCCAACAACTAAGGGAAACGCACACTTAAAGAACAGATTCGCCACTTTCGCTACCATCTTGCCCATATTTTGCCTGTAGGCCATGCCATTTTCTACCACGCTGTCAGGGCGTTGGCCATTGATAACGGAAGCCGATGGGAATCCAATATATGTCCAATCATCGGCCATCGGCCACTGCTGGTAGGGAACGTGCTTTGATGTAAACGTGCTATGCCTCCACAGAAGGCTTATTACAAAAAATGCGGTGCGGCACATTACAATGACAAACGCTTGACAGAGCTAATCGTTTTTGCTGAGTAAGTCGCTCCAAAACATAACCGATGAACCGGCGTCGAAGACAAGTTCTCGATCGCGTTTTATAGCTGCGGCTAATTTTTTTGCGACGGTCTTCGTTAACAGAAAACTGAAAAAAAAAAAGAGGACTTATTCCATCTTTCCTGTGCCTCCCGCGCAAATCACCGTGACAGCTCGTCGTTACACCGTTTCTTCTTATCTGCACGACGACAAACAGCGCACGCACAAGCGAAAACACAGCAGCAACTACGGTAGGCGCCGCGGCTTTTGCCTACCACGCGAAACTAAACGCCCGACGACAGCGCCACTGCATCTTCGTGACGTATGTCCGGTGGAATAGGTCTATAGAGTAATGAGTAACAAACCCGAAGTATAGTCTACCCGAAGTGCCTCTTGAATTAGTGTTGCCAGACTGAATTAGGAAAGGGGTGCGAGAAATCTTTGTACCTCCACTCGTACTGGACGGATTCCAAAAATTTTTGCGGCGGTGAATTCGTGAGGCAATAAGCTCCTTTAGTGAATCCGTTCCATGGCTACTTGGAAAAGCGTTGTAGGGCCCCTTTAATGCATAAGCCCTATCAGGAGCTTTTCCTCTAGAGTCAGTATGTTAACTCTATGGCAAACAGCAACAAAAAAAATGCGTTTGTCTAATGATGGCTGTGTTCCAATTCTGGACATCATAGTAGACAGTCTACACTGACAGCTTAGAAGAAGGCATCGAGCCCATGTTGTCCGAGAAAAGGAACGCGTCTAGAAGACGTCTACGCGACGTGACACCACCTGGCGTCGAGAAGGGAAAGCTAACAAAAACAAACGTAACGGTTATTTCTTTAGCTTCTTTCGTGTTAAAATGTATGAAAAATTTAACAGAACTTACATTGAGCGCCTGGAAAAGCGTCTGCTTGTGCGCAGACGACCATATTGGCGATATCCGAGCTATTCGGCCCTTTCGCTGAGCTTTTTGGACAGCAAAGTAGCCTGCATCGTATTTGTCTCCGATGCTGTCTTCGCGAAGCTGTCCATTTTGCCGGCTACGTGAGAATTGGAATGGGACTTAAGATGGCCGCTGTCCACTTAGCCGTCTATTTTGCCGTCTACGCTGAGTATTGGAACACACTAGATGATGATAGTACTTGCAGCGCCTTCTTGCCTCGCGGTATTGCAGTTCAGTTCAGTACGTCGCCGCCACCCTTAGGTCTTTTCGATTTGGCTGCACCGGCGGAACCAGTTCAACGGGTGCAGCACCTCCTTCCTCGATTTGCTGGTGCCGCGCGCGCGCTCTGCACTGGCTCCCTCGTTTTGTCGAGGTGCAAGCGTAGTTCTGCACGAGTTCTCGGCCGGCCTGCACTCGCTCAAGAGGAGGTGCAACGAAGTGCAGCATGGCGTGCGCCCCTTCCTCCTCCCAAGCTTAGAGCAGACGACGCTGCGTTGGCTGCGTGTTCTTGTTCAGAGCGTGCGTGCAACGGGTAATGTTAGCGCGTCTTCTCGGCAGCTACTGAGGTGAATCTTTTTACATGACTCATGAGCAGAAAAATCCACCGTGGTTGACGGCAATAAGAATCCTAAAAAAAAAAAAGTTGGTCATAAATATATGTGGCACGAGCTGTGCTCTCACTTCGTCTTTGCGAGAGCGTGAAGCCTGTATGCGATAGAAAACCTTCAAAAAAAAAAAAGAAAAAAAAAACTGCTGAGTTTAAAAAATGCATTCACCATGAGAGCTTGCGTACGCATCTTAATGGTTCCAAACAATTGTCACAATACTGCTCTAGAATAGCGTGAAGAAAAGTGGCGCTGTCAATAAAAGGTTTTGAACACAAAGCGAGCACACTTTCATGGATAGGTGAAATTTTACGTGAAGTTGTCTTAAAATGTCGGTCACAGGACCCCCGAGATTTTTCGCTAGCTCTACGGCCTCGCACGCACTTCAATAGAAGGCCGAAACCAGTGGAATTTACCACTGAGCAAGTAAAACGTGGTTCTAGACAGTCTGAACAGTCTCATGAACTCACACTTATGGAACCTTCCGACGACGTTCCCGTACCAGGGAACACGATTGGCATTTTCACGTACCAACGAGCAGGCGACCAATTAAAACACAACCACCTTCTCGGAGTTACCCTCTGAGGGTCGCCGTTGTCGAAATCGTCGTCGCTGTCGAGCAGTTTCATATGCGGCAGCTTCGAAGACAGCTATCGCGGCAATGTTTTCGTAAACAGCACTATCGATACACGCCGCGTCGGCCAACACGGCCTGCACTTGCGTCTTCGTTTTGGCGGCAGCCGCCGCGCAGTAGTGTCGCGGCTGCACCTGCACTTGCTGAACCGGTGCTGCGCGCACCCTGCACCGCTTGGCACCACTGCGACACATTTCGGAACTAGTGCATTCAGTGCAAGCCAAATCGAAGAGACCTCTTATTTCCGTACTAGTGCTAGTGCTAGTACCACCAGTACCACTAGTCTACCGCTAGAGCCAAAGGCGCTAGGTCTCCTCGATTCGGCTGCACTTTCTGCACTAGTTCAAGAGTGCTGCACTTCGGCGCTCGATTTGGCGAGTGCAGCTCGTGCCACCTGCACTTCTGCACTCGATTTGACGTCGTGCTGCACGAGTTCATCGGCACTTCAGCACTAGCTTCCCCGCCAGTTCTCGTCTCGTGCAAGTAGCCAAGGTATCGGTATGGCTGCACTTTTGCCCTCGATTTGACCGCTGCAGCGAAACCGCTAGTGTCGGGCTGCACCACGGAGGAAGGAATAACTCAGGAGAGGCCCTGACCTCACTCTCTGTGAAGCCGTGGTGAAGCCGGAAGTCGGCCATATTGACTGGGCTGATTCTCCTCTCTTGTTTACATTTGAGTAGCGAAGTAGAAGGCGCGTTTCCCTCTCCGGATCGAAAACCACGTGGGCTGCACGGCACGCGTGTTGAGGCTATCCGAAACCAACGGAACGGGGCTTAAAACGGTGGGCCAGCGCGATACCGTTGGCGAAATCATTTCGTCCGAGTAATAAAAGCGAGTAAGAGCTCGTCGACAAGGAAGCAAACACAAGAGAACGCCATGCTAGATGCATTGACTACGGCGAGTATGGTGTCAATGTTTTCACGACATTTATTCACGCACTGTACGGACAACACGATCGGCCGTGCGCCGCCTTCTATGGTTGCATTCCGTTTCCCAAGCGGCGCCCGGCCACCGTGCTCGTGTTCCACGTAAACGCTCACCGGCGTCAGCATTGTGCAACCGCGGTGGTCGACCTTGTGCACGGTGCAGGTGTACGAGTGACACTTGAACGCGGTTGCTGTAACGCCGAGAGAACACTGCTAGGGGCGAGCATAGCAAGCAAAACAGAAAAGGTATTTTAATGCGCACAAGCAAGTTCTTACTGTACACATATCGAACACGAAACTACATGTGCGCATGGTGTCCTCATTTCGTCTAGCGGAGTACCAACGTTTCGTTCGTTGTCACAAGCAGGAACACTGCACAATCTCACTGACCTGCAAGGTGTTCGTCGTGGTTCCGTTTTGTCACGGTGCCTGAACCCGATTTTGCTGAGCACATCGAAAACTTCATCGGCGCCATCCGCTGCACGGCATGTGAATATACGCGATCCTTTCACGCACTGTTAAGGCCCCGTGGCTAACAACCGGTTTTGTAAACGTTGCTAGGTACAATAACCGCCGGGAGAACACTGCGTAGCTAACAGCGCGGCACAAAGCATGGATATCGTCCGCCACTGTTGAGTACGAGACCTACGGAGGCGCACATGCCGCCGCCGCCGCTACACCAGCTACACTGCACAACACGTAACCATAGCAACGCCGCCATTGTGCCCAGTGGATATGGCCGCCATGACGTCATTTCCTCCACACTTTTTGCGTAGCGCGCCGGCTTGGCATGCCCTCTCCTGAGTTATTCCTTGCCCACTGACACTAGAGGAACTGGCGCGGCACTGGCACGACACTTTGGTGAACTGCGTCCAGAAAGTGCAGCCAAATCGAGGAGACCTACAGTTTCCGTTCTCAGTCGTGGTAGGTGCATAGAGTAATATAAAAAGTGTGGGGATTGAGGCTAGCCCGTTGCCATTGCGCGGGTTTTTCGCCTAATTTCTGCCGTCCCCATGTCCTCGCATGACTCTCCCTCCTCCGCGGTCCGTCGGTTCTGGGAGAGCGGGAGTAACGCTAACCTCGCACCCGGCGCCGACTCTCGACTGTGGCGCCGCGCTCGAGTCTCGCGTCTCGCGAGACGTTTCGCGCGCGCGGCGGGAGTCAGAATCTCTCTGGACAGCGTGGGGGTAAGCACGTATTTTTGCTTATCGTCCGTCAGCTCCTTTGTTCTTGGGGCTCGCTCGGACGGTTCGCCAACGGTGCCTTGCGCCCGCGGCGAACGCTTACCTTCCGTTGCCCTTTTCCGAACGCTAGGCCGAAGAGCGGTGCGGTGTGTTCGCGCGTGGTCTTACTACGCCGAGCCGTACCTACCGAAGCCAACGCGAGCGGAGTTTGCCCTCACTCGAGCGATCGGGCCCTTTTTGCTCACTGATCGTGCGAGTACGCAGCGTAGTCGCGAGGGAACGTTTCCCTCAGCGGCGTGTCGCCGTGAGCCCTTTTGCCCGCGGAGACGTGCTAGCGGCACCCTTTGTGTTGTATTTTCGCCCGTGGCGTGGTTAAGCCCGTTGCTTTTCCCGCCGCCTTTTGCAGCGGGCGTTGTACTGCGTTTTTGTGGTGTTGCCGCAGGCAATAAAGTGTTGCGGATCCCGAGAGCAGTATACTGTGTACTTGCCGCGCTGCGCTCGGTGCCTTTGTTGCCCGAACGCACTTGTGCTGCGGCACGCTGGTTCACGCGAGGCGACGGCAAATGCGGCCCTGTGGCTCGCTAAGTCCGAACCCACGCTAGTGGCCGTACTCCTGTGAGGTACGTGCACACTACACTGGCGCCCAACGCGGTATCAAAAGCTCCTTAAGCTTTTGACTGCTCTTAGCGAGTCAGTTCGCCTGTGCGATTCGGGCTCGCCGCAACATGTCTGCTTCGCGGGATTTTTGTCCGCTGACCGTTTTAGCGGATGCCGCGTTGCTCAACGAGGCCAGTGCCTCTAACGAGGGGCACCTTTGTGCACCCGTACGTGTCGCAGCCCCCCTGTGGTGGTGAAGACACAAAGCGCCTCTCAGCTCCCTTTGGAGATGGCGCGTCGTTTCGGAATGGGCCCTTTGCCCTACCCGAACGGCACGCTCAGGCGCCTTCGACTGCTGCAGTACCCTTTGAAATGCGTGGCAGTTCGACGGCACAGTGCTCGCAGTCGGTTCCCTGCGGAATTGACGGGGCGCAGGCTAATACGATGGTGTGTTGCAGCCGTTGGCCTTTGCCAGCCGCTCCTTGGTCCCTGCGGAGAAAAATTATTCCGTGACCGAAAAGGAGTGCCTCGCCATCGTGTTTGCACTGCGGAAGTTTGACGTCTACCTTGATGGGACGAAGTTCGTGGTGCAAACGGATCACAGTGCGCTCAACTGGCTGATGCGGCTCCGTGAGCCTGCGGGCAGGCTGGCGCGCTGGGCTCTCCTGATACAGCATTATAACTTTGCAGTGCAGTATCGTAAAGGGGAGCACCAACGTGGTAGCTGACGCGCTATCTCGTGCCCCATTGTCTGCCGAGAACTTTGATCCCGGTGCGACAACCGCTAGCAGTGCCTTTGCACAGGCAAGCGTCGGGGGGCGAAACAGCGGCTTCGCCGCCGTTCGGCGAAAAGGGCGAGTCCGCATTCGGACGAACCTTGGCTGCTATCCAAGTAAGCGGCGCACCGCTAAGCGGGCTAGCGGGGGAGCTTTCCAAAGGCCACGATGCCGAGAGCGAACCCGTGACGCCGGCGCAAGCGGCGGTTGCTGCGGTCCTGAGTGGGCGCGATACCAGGCTCCCCCTTTGGGAGAATGGGAATCGCTTTCAGCAGACAAGAGCTTCTGAAGGCTCAGCAAATTGATCCGTTTTGTCGCGAAATATGCGACGGTCTCAGGGAGACGGAGCGCCGTTACGCTGCTTGCGCACCTGCAGCGGGCGCGGAAGGGGGGCTGGAACCAGCGTGTGTCGCTGAGTCCCCCCGCGGATTCATATTTGCTGGACCATGACGGGCCTCCTGCTGAAATACGTAGCCACCGACGACGAGTCCATTGATCCGTTTAAGGTGGTTATGCCCAAAAGTCTGAGAGCCGCCCTGTTGCGATCCTCTCACGACGAACCCATGGCCGGTCACCTGAGTGGCTCGAAAGTTTTCGCAAAACTGAGCCATGTTGTGACCTGGCCCGGCATGAAGCGTGACGTTTATCGCTATTGCCGTTCCTGCCACGTCTGTCAAACGGTGAAGTCTAGGGGTGGCAAGCCACCTGGTCTGATGAAACCGATTGTCAGTGAGCGTCCGTGGCAAGTGGCCACCTGCGATCTAATGGGACCTTTTCCCAGGAGTAAGCAGGGGTTCATTCACCTCATGGTAGTCGTGGATCACTTTTCGAAGTGGGTGGAATTGTTCCCTCTTCGGAAGGTGACAGCGCGAGCGGTGCTCGAGAAGCTGCAGGAAGTGTCTTGCCGGTTCGGCTTCCCGGAAAGGCTCATCACTGACAACGCTTCGTATTTCACCGCTCGGGTGTTTGGTGTCACGTGCCGTTCCCTCGGAATTGATCACTGCACCACTTCGCCCTACCATCCCCAGTCCAATTTGACGGAGCGCGTAAATCGTACGCTCAAACCAATGTTGGCGGCCTTTGCCGAAAGTCAAAGGGACTGGGCAGACCATTTGAGTGAGCTCGCGTTCGCAATCCGAACATCCGAGAGTCGCTCGACTGGTTTCTCGCCCGCCTTCTTAAATTTTGGAAGGGAGTTGGCAAATCCGGTGACCAGTGTCATTCGGTGCCAGCTCGGGGACGAGGAGACGCAGGCAGACTGCTCTGCTTACGCGTCAAAACTTCGGGACCGGCTTTGTCGAGCTTTCTGCAAAGCAAGGCAAAGTTTGGCTTCGGCCAGGGCTCAGCAGAAAGCCCAATACGACCGCAAGCATCGCGACCTAGCATTTGAGGTGGGCGATCTTGTCCTGAAGCGCAACCACGCTCTTAGCGATGCGAGTAAGGGGTTCTCAGCCTCGCTCGCTCCTAAGTGGCTTGGTCCGTACCGAGTGGAGAAAGCTTGGACTCCACTCGCGTACTTGCTGAAAGATCCCATTTCGGGAAAACTCAGCCGTGCCCACATCGCAGACCTGAAAGCCTTTGTATCACGGTCTGACGAGCTTGCGCCAGCGCCCAGTGGCATTTCGCGCAAGCAACGGGGCACACCCGGGGCGGCGGACCGCATTCGGACCTCGCACCGGTATAATCTGAGGAAGCGGTCACCTTTGTGATTTCGCGCCGGACGGCGGACTTTTTTTGTCCGCAACCGAAGGCCCTCAGTTTACTGTCTAGCCTCAGTGTAGGCTAGCTTCTTTGCGGCCTGTGCTCGCAAAGAAGTTGGCCCCGCCAGTTGCTGCTAGTGCTTCATTTTTATTAGTGTTAATGTTAATTTTCTGTATTGCCTTGTGTCATAAGTCCTCAATGCGCCTCTTCTCCATGTACACGTTTTGTTTTTTTTTTTTCTTTTTCCTCCCGCGCGCTCCGCGCCGAACGTTCTCCGCAAGCGAGCGCGGTGTGGTGAATGAACCACGTGATCGCCGTTACATAGGGCTGTGTATTGGTGCCGTGATTGGGGAAGGCGCGCGATGTGCAGTGACGTGAGTGTGTGTGCGCGCTGTGATTGGAGTATCATCGCCAACAGCCCAGGGGGGGGGCTCCGCAGCAAGACGGGCAAGACCGCTGCGAGCTGTGCGAACTCTCAGTTTTGAGTCAACAGCGCCTGCTTTCGGTCAGCTCATTCCGGCTCCCGGCATGTCCACAGCCTCCGAGAAGCAACGATCGGCGGCCCACCGGCAGGACACGAAGACGGCTCGTATGAAGCAGCCACGCCAGCAGTCTGAGCCTGAGCCCACGGTATCGGCGCCGCCGCGGGCGAAGGTCCAGCAGCGAAGTGTGGCTACCTGGACTCACCAAGACCGCCAGGAAGCGCCCAAGTTCTTCGTGAGTGACCTCCCGTGGAAGGCGCAGCGGCGGGTGCGTCGAGAAATGCCCCTCGAACGCGTGCCGTGGCCATTTCGCGGCCGCACTATCACGGAGGCAGACATGCTGTCTCAGGGTGCCCGGCTGCCGGACCCACCTGGCGTACGGGAGTGCGCTCTCTGCGGGGTAAATGTCTACTCCAGAAGTCATTACAAGGGAAGCCTCCACGTGGCCAAGGCCAAGGCGGCGCGAGACGGCGGACGCCCGACTTCGTCTGCACCCCCTGCGGCGGCTCTTCCCGATAAGGACCTCGCTGCCATGTGCCGTGAGAGGCTTCAGGAAAACCCAAACTTTGCAGCCCTCGTCGGCCCGGTGTTTCAGGCAGCTACTGCATCGACCGCAAGTGCTGACGGCGAAACCCGCGAGGACGTACTTATTGATTTCGAGAGCTTTATGTGACTACAATGTGTGCCTTTTGTGTTTTTTTTTCCTTCCCTTTTCCGTTTTTTCCTCCTTTTTGAACATAAAGCTTATGTTCTTTATATCTTTAAAAGTGTTTTTTTTTTCTTGTTTCTTTTGCAGCAGCAACTGAGTTGGGAGATGCTAGTGTCGTTGCTCATAGCAGTGTCATTTTAACTGCTTGGGTGACGCCCGGCTGCCTTTTGCAGACAGGTAAAGGGCAAATTTAGGAGAGGGGGGATGTGGGGATTGAGGCTAGCCCGTTGCCATTGCGCGGGTTTTTCGCCTAATTTCTGCCGTCCCCATGTCCTCGCATGACTCTCCCTCCTCCGCGGTCCGTCGGTTCTGGGAGAGCGGGAGTAACGCTAACCTCGCACCCGGCGCCGACTCTCGACTGTGGCGCCGCGCTCGAGTCTCGCGTCTCGCGAGACGTTTCGCGCGCGCGGCGGGAGTCAGAATCTCTCTGGACAGCGTGGGGTAAGCACGTATTTTTGCTTATCGTCCGTCAGCTCCTTTGTTCTTGGGGCTCGCTCGGACGGTTCGCCAACGGTGCCTTGCGCCCGCGGCGAACGCTTACCTTCCGTTGCCCTTTTCCGAACGCTAGGCCGAAGAGCGGTGCGGTGTGTTCGCGCGTGGTCTTACTACGCCGAGCCGTACCTACCGAAGCCAACGCGAGCGGAGTTTGCCCTCACTCGAGCGATCGGGCCCTTTTGCTCACTGATCGTGCGAGTACGCAGCGTAGTCGCGAGGGAACGTTTCCCTCAGCGGCGTGTCGCCGTGAGCCCTTTTGCCCGCGGAGACGTGCTAGCGGCACCCCTTTGTGTTGTATTTTCGCCCGTGGCGTGGTTAAGCCCGTTGCTTTTCCCGCCGCCTTTTGCAGCGGGCGTTGTACTGCGTTTTTGTGGTGTTGCCGCAGGCAATAAAGTGTTGCGGATCCCGAGAGCAGTATACTGTGTACTTGCCGCGCTGCGCTCGGTGCCTTTGTTGCCCGAACGCACTTGTGCTGCGGCACGCTGGTTCACGCGAGGCGACGGCAAATGCGGCCCTGTGGCTCGCTAAGTCCGAACCCACGCTAGTGGCCGTACTCCTGTGAGGTACGTGCACACTACAAAAGTTAAGAGGATGGATGGATGGATGCTATGAGCGTCCCCTTTATAACGGGGCGGTGACATGTCTGCCACCAGGCTCGAAAAAAACTTTCTTTTTATGGTGGCCTAATGCCTTATCTACATTGATTAAATCTATGTTATTACAGCAAAGAAAAATATAAGTTCACGGTCCATCTCTCTGCTTCTTAAGGCAGAATGACCTTATTTTCCCCCCTCCGTAATTTTTGTCCTTTATCTCTACTTTTCTGCCACCAATACTCTAACCGTCTCTTACTTATTTCTATCGCGGACGTGTTCAGCTTTCCATTGTTGTCCCTAAAACCCAAGGCTTCATGTAGACTCGTGTCCACACGTATATCTGGGTGGATATCGCCACATTCAATCAGTACATGTTCCATCGTTTCCTTAGTTCCCCCCACAGCATGTACATTGTTCTTCTTCGTTACAGAATCTCGCTTTATAGCTACGCGTTCTAAGGCAACCCGACCTTGCCTCAAACAGTAAAGCGCTTCCCCTTGAATTATCATAAAACCTCTCCCTCCTTATTTCGTTTTTTCCCTTTCGGTAGTCACTGAGAGCCGGCTTCTTTTCCATCGCTGTCATCCAATAAGTCCTCTCCGCCTCTCTGACTTTTCGCTTAATGCTCCTTGTTGCCATGTCGCCCACACTGCTAGCCGTATATTTACTGGTGAGCCTCCTAGTTCTTTTTCTCCACTGCGTGTCGACGCTTTTTCTATACAAATACCTGAAAACCTTCCCTGCCCATCTACTCTCCTTCATTTTCCGCAGCCTCTCTTCAAATCTAATTTTGCTCTGAGCTTCCCTCACTTCAAAACCTGTCCATCCCATATCACCCTTTACAGCCTCATTTGTCGTCTTCCCGTGAGCGCCCAACGCGAGGCGTCCCACAGTCCTTTGATTTACATCCATTCCAGATTGCACCTCTGACTTCATGCACACCACTGAGTTCCCAAATGTAAGCCCCGGAACCATCACACCCTTCCATAGCCCTCGAAGCACCTCGTACCTATTGTATCCCCATAACGCTCTGTGCTTCATGATTGCAGCATTCCTCTTTCCCTTTGTTACCGATGCTTTCTCTTGTACCTCCATATATCTATCCCCCTCATTTACCCACACTCCGAGGTACTTGTATTCGCTTACCCTCGGTATTTCTTGGCCCTGTATTAAGACCGCATGGTCTTCGTGATCATTGAATACCATCAATACACATTTTGTTGCACTAAAACCTAGTCCTAGAGCCTCGCCCTCCCTTCCGCATATATCTGCCAGCCGCTGTATATCATCTTGACTGTCCGCAAATAAGACAATATCGTCAGCATAAAATAGACCTGGAAGCTTCTGCTCAACCATCGCGCCTGCCTGTTTGTGTGACAGATTAAATCCAATGTTGCTCCCTTCTAGCGCTTTTTCCATCCTCACCATGTACAGCATGAATAACAGCGGGGACAAAGGACATCCCTGTCTCAGCCCCTTGCTAATGTCAACGCTGTCCTTGCTGCTTATTCCTTCCCATTCTACACAAACTGTATTTTCTCGGTATATCTCCCTCAAAAGCTGTATACAGTCGTCACCTATGCCCACTTCCTTCAATATATGCCACAAAATTTCCTGATTAACGTTGTCATATGCCCCGGTGATGTCTAGATAAGCTACGTATAAGGGCCTGTTTTCTATTTTTGATATTTCTATACACTGTGTAAGAACAAACAGGTTATCGTCTAACCGCCTGTCGATTCGGAATCCATTCTGGAGTTCTCCCAAAATATCATTTTGCTCTACCCACGTTTCCTATTTTTAATTTTACTGCCTGCATCGCCAACCGGTATAGCACCGATGTAATAGTTAGTGGTCTATACGAGCGAATGTTATCCTTTTCTCCCCCTGCCTTGTGGGAGTCACGCCCAGTGCGCGGATGGCGCGACACGTGCTGCGCACAAGCGATGCGCGTGGCACAACCTGAACATTCAAAAGGAGCGGCCGGCGGGCCAGCCGGACAGTTGGTGACGGGCCGGTGTGCGTGCCTGCGGTGTGTGCCCCGCCGAGGCGTAGGTTAGTGGGCAATGTCGTGGCCCGTGGCTTTCTTATGTAATTCGAGTGAGTTCTTTTAATGTTCTTCCACTAATAAATCTTTGAGACTTTCCTCCGCTGTTTCCATTCATCGGGGCAGACGGCCCGAACCCTTTATCTGGCGCCCAACGTGGGGCAGCGTTTCGAGGGCTTCAGGAGGCGATCCAGCGGATGGACGAGTTGACGGCGGCCCACTTCGAGGCGAAAGGAATTTCGGTCCCAACCGTGGCCGAGGGACGCTGGGCGGCGATCCTGGCTCGGCAAGTGTAGAGTTACTGTATATGCTCCCTACGGTAGCATATACAGGGACACTAGGCAAGTGGTCACGCCGGCACGGAACCACGGAGAGCACGAGGAGAAGGTGTTCAGTGAAGGCAAGCCAGAAGAGGCCGACGATGGCGAGAAGCTGAACAAAGGTGAAGTCGACGTGAACGAGTACCGCGAGGAAGCTGGTGGTGACGCGGAAATTTCGACGACTGCAGAGGCCGGAAACATAAATCGCAAGGCTCAGGCAATCGTGCACGATGCCGACAACCGCGACGTTGACGTCGACAGTGAGTACGAGGCCGCTGCGGCGGAAGCGGGTGCAGCTACCCGCACGCCAGAATGTGCCGCTGTTGTCGACGCCAAAACGCAGGCCGAGGAGAGTGTTGCAGCAGCATTTGTGGCGGAGGCCATGGAAGATGCCCTTCAGTGTGGTGTGGCAGATGCCAAGAAGCCCGCGGCGCCTAAAACAAAGCCTGCCTTCAGTGCCGCAGTGAGGACGGAGCCGGCAACCGTGGACAACGAACCCTCCGGCAACCCCCCAGGTGAGCGGCCTGGCAAACACCACGCAGGCGCTGTTCTGCGAACATGAGCCCGGCAGCACCCTGTGCGAATCCCGGGACAAAGCCGAGGTTGCCATGGCGGCAGCTACGAAGACAACGGCTGCAGCGAAAAAGGCCAAGAGTCCCACCGCAAAATCAAGGCCGGCGGCAGCGAGGTCGCCATCCTGGACAAGCATGGACATCACCGGTGGGACCGACGTCAGCGGCAAGGCTCGCATCGACGGGGGCCGAAACCAAGAGTGACTCTGTGGAAGACAACGAAGGTGACGACGCGGAGCGAACCCTTTCTTCACAGGGGGGGGGAATGTGTGGGAGTCACGCCCAGTGCGCGGATGGCGCGACACGTGCTGCGCACAAGCGATGCGCGTGGCACAACCTGAACATTCAAAAGGAGCGGCCGGCGGGCCAGCCGGACAGTTGGTGACGGGCCGGTGTGCGTGCCAACGGTGCGTGCCTGCGGTGTGTGCCCCGCCGAGGCGTAGGTTAGTGGGCAATGTCGTGGCCCGTGGCTTTCTTATGTAATTCGAGTGAGTTCTTTTAATGTTCTTCCACTAATAAATCTTTGAGACTTTCCTCCGCTGTTTCCATTCATCGGGGCAGACGGCCCGAACCCTTTAGCCTTTATAGATTAAGTTCATTCTACTTTTTCGCCAACTGTCTGGTATTTCCCTCTCCTGTAAGCACTTTTCTACGGCTTTCAGCAGTGCTTCTTTAGTGCTCTGTCCTAGTTCGTTAATTAGGCTGACGGGAACCCCATCTAAGCCCGGAGTAGTGCGCTTAGGAATTTTTCCTTCGGCCTTCTTCCAATTGAAATTTTCAAGTACTACATCTTCCTCGGTTGTACTCTTCTGTATACTTTTACTCACCGGGGGAATCCCCTGGGCGACCTTTTTTAAACGAATCGGCTGTTACCTTTCGGATGTAACCTAGCCCTTCATACCCTTCCAATTGATTTCCTTCTTCATCTACCATATGTTGTTGCATTGTTACAGACTTCCTACCTAGCGCTTTTAGGTGGCTCCAAAATATCCTAGGCGCGGCCTTCTTCTTTTCGCGAATCTCTGTCATCCAGCGTTCACTTTCGCCTTTAATTTTTGCCTCGACTAATTTCTGCACAATGGATTTTTGCTCTAAATATATTTCCCATACTTGGTTGGCTTCATCCTGTGGCCGCTTCTCCCTTTTTGCTTGTCTGTGCTGCCGTGATGCCTCACGTCGCTTCTAGATCGCATCCCGGATTTCTTTGTTCCACCAACTTTTTGGCTTTCTCTTTCCTTTCCAAGAAATAGTTTTCTTCTCTTTTTCTATTTCTTTCGTGATTACATGTAGCAGCTCACTATACTTCCAGTCTTTGCCTGGAAGTTTGTCTACTTCTTCCTCGACTCTTGCGGCTATATTAGTTATTTGTTTCTCATTTAAATATGAGAGGACACTCCCATAGAGCCACCCTACCCCCAGCGGCTGAATTTGGGTTTGCAGCGCTCCAAACGGGCCGGGGGGAACCTTTGCAGCCTCGGAGATGATAGGGACCGCAGAAACGGTGGTCTCGAAGGCCATGTTCTAGAGATCAGAAAAATTACACGGCCTTCGAGACCACTGCTGTGGATGTGCTCGTCTCAGAGGCCATGCTTTAAAGGGGGTGGTGCCACCAAATTTTAGACCTATTCCACCGGACATACGTCACGAAGATGCGGTGGCGCTGTCGTCGGGCGTTTAGTTTCGCGTGGTAGGCAAAAGCCGCGGCGCCTACCGTAGTTGCTGCTGTGTTTTCGCTAGCGCGTGCGCTGTTTGTCGTCGTGCAAAGAAGAAGAAACGGTGTAACGACGAGCTGTCACGGTGATTTGCGCGGGAAGGCACAGGAAAGATGGAATAAGTCCTCTTTTTTTTTTTCAGTTTTCTGTTAACGAAGACCGTCGCAAAAAATTAGCCGCAGCTATAAAACGCGATCGAGAACTTGTCTTCGACGCCGGTTCATCGGTTATGTTTTGGAGCGACTTACTCAGCAAAAACGATTAGCTCTGTCAAGCGTTTGTCATTGTAATGTGCCGCACCGCATTTTTTGTAATAAGCCTTCTGTGGAGGCATAGCACGTTCACCTCAAAGCACGTTATCGTTGGGGATAGCATTGTGATATGCGGAAAATTCTTCGCGGTTTCTATGGTTGATATAACTGCAGAAGTCTTAGACGCGTCAAAAGGATTTCGTTATACTCGCGTGAACTAAAGGCGTCACTCGGTCACGGAGCATGTTTCTTCCTGCGTTTCATTAACTCTTTCGTTACCGTGGGAAAATGGGCAACTTTTCGTAGGTTTTTGTTGGTATTTTTTTTGTAATAAGTAATAAAATGGTTATACTGTAATGCAATACATCAAGAGAAAGCTAAGTAAATGTACTTTTGACGTGTGTAAGTTTAAAAAACTGAACTTGGAAACTAATATGCAGAAAAAATCGTTAAAGGTAACATTTCTTGCAAATTTTAAAGAACATTTGCAATTGTATGTTTACTACATAAAAGAAGTAAATCTGGAAAATATTCTGAAATATACAAATTGTTTAGATAGGAGACATCTACCTAACAGAAAAGCTTCACTGACCTAGCTCAACAACTGCACGAGTTACACTTGTTTACTTGTTGCCCAGTATAAAGTGTCTTGTTCAGCCAGGTTGCACAGTTTTCTACTTTTTATTGCACAAATTTCTCACACACAGAAGCACAGAAAATATTAGTAAAAAGGGAAAGAAATGGGCTATTGAACTATGTATATATGGACATATTGCGCTCTATGGTTGCTCAAGAAAAAAAATCTTAACTGGGAAAGTACAGTGTCGCAGACGGCGCCAGAACATCATTATGTATGACTTCACTACACAAAAAATATGTGGAATTGTGTAATTAAAAAAACAAGCTTCTTGCATCCATGTGAAAGAGAAGCAGCCAAATGATCGCTTCCAGATGCAACAGAATCGCCAGAAAGGCGTCATTCGCGTGAGGGACCGGCAACAAAAGCGTCTGCCATCTTCGTAAACAGACCGAGCGAACCGCACAATTGGAACCGCCGCTTAAATCTCCGCCGCACGGGAAAAATACAAACTACGCGAAAAATGAAAGATTGGTGCCTAGAGAATACGACAGATTGCGCTGCAAGTCCATAGGAGCGCTCATATTTTAAAAATAGCTTGTGGCGCATATGGGTCACCGGTGACCCATGTCCTATGGACACGGTAACGAAATAGTTAAAGCGGCAGCGAAATAGAGGATGACTTCGACTATGCCTTTCCTGATTGTATGCGGCTGCGATGACACAAGTATATCAGGCAGGACTGTTCTGGCTGCGGGGCGCTTCACGAGGTTTTCACGTCTGTCGGAATTCACAGAAAAACAGCACCCGACCGGGAAACTTGCCGAGTCTATTTACAAGATGTACGCATTTCGCAATCTCGAATAGAGCCTACGAAGGGAGGCGCAAACCTGACAGGTACCTAACCGCATTATCCATAGCATGTACAGTTGAAGCATTATCGCAAGCGTCACCCGGGTGACAGTGTCGCCGAGATCGCGCAATTCGTTTGCATGAATAACATTCCCGGCACATTTCTTATATGCGAGAATTTACCGTAACGGTTCGCGTAACTATGCATTTTACTCCGAGCATTTGCATTTGCATATCGTACCCAAGAGCCTCTTAAATCGCTGAACTGGGTCGGTCGTTCTAGCATCAGTTGACAAATTAAAACGTACACGTGCGACCTAGACTGCCGCAACGGCGACGACATTCCGCAAATGAGGCGCATTCACGCCGTGAATATACCTAACGTTCTGATGAGGTTCTCAGAGCTAGAGCTCCACGTCAACATGGCTCATATGTTCATTTCAGAGTCCCCTTTACAGCCGCTGCAACTTCCTCGGCTGCAGCCGCCGCTTGTAAACACGCGAGAGGCGCCCCGACGCGCGGTGCTCGGAGGCAGCTTTTGCACCTGCTGCGCCAGCGCTTATGGCGGCGCGGAGGCACGGAGTCAGGCTTTCCCGCAGGACACGGTGGGCGGAGCTTACAAGCCGGACGTCGCTATGTAAGCTCCGCCCACCGTGTCCTGCGGGAAAGCCTGACTCCGTGCCTCCGCGCCGCCATAAGCGCTTGGCGCAGCAGGTGCAAAAGCTGCCTCCGAGCACCGCGCGTCGGGGCGCCTCTCGCTTGTTTACAAGCGGCGGCTGCAACCGAGGAAGTTGCAGCGGCTGTAAAGGGCACTCTGAAATGAACATATGAGCCATGTTGACGGGGAGCTCTAGCTCTGAGAACCTCATCAGAACGTTAGGTACATTCACGGCGCGAATGCGACTCATTTGCGAAATGTCGCCGTTGCGGCAGTCTAGGTCGCACGTGTACGTTTTAATTTGTCAACTGATGCCAGAACCACCGACCCAGTTCAGCGATTTAAGAGGCTCTTGGGTACGATATGCAAATGCACGGAGTAAAATGCATAGTTACGCGAACTGTTACGGTAAATTCTCGCATATAAGAAATGTGCCGGGAATGTTATTCATGCAAACGAATTGGGCGATCTCGGCGACACTGTCATACGGGTGACGCTTGCGATAATAGACAGTTATAGTATAGCGGGCTTAGCGGGATAGCGGGCTTAGCGGAATAGCGGGATCGAAGTGCGCATGCGCTCTGCGCTAAAAGACCCGTAGCGTGTACCGCACGCACGCTGTTTTTCAGATTTAGCGTTACCGTGTTTTCGTGGTCTACGTAAAACATGGCGGCGGTTTTGGACGCCCGCTTCGAACTGAATTTAGCCTTGGTGGGGACGGTTCCACTTCTTTAGTAGCTAACGACTGTGCAAAATGGCCTCGCTTGCCTTCAGGTAGCTTCGACGACCGAGTATTACGGATAACTTAGCCTAGTTTTCGTGATCGCTTCCCATTTCGAACGTCCCTAGGCCTCACTAGAAAATCGGTGTAAACAAATCCGCAACATAAAAATTCGCGCTTTTGGTGCGTGGTTTATACTTATTTACTTTTATTATTACTAAATAAAAGTACTAATATTGCTGCGCGCGGGGATACAGGCGAGAATTCTCAGTTTTTTTTTCTTTTCACTCTTTTTAATGCATTCACCCTCCGCTAGATGACGCCACCGTGCCAGCTTGGGTACGTAAACGCTATACCGCTAAACTATGCGTCGCCTAAACTATAACGCGCTGTCCGAAACGAACGTGTGCGGCACGGTAACGCTATTCCCTTAACTCCCGCAATCACGCTAACGCTATAGACCTTTTTACAGTGTACTAGAATGGGGCAGTGGGCTCACTGCCGTATGCCGCCGCCGCGCCGGCGCGGGCCCTCTCCGCGTCGACAGCTTGGGCACCCGCCAGGGGCGCTGCCGCCAGTATCTCCTGAAAACTTCTCTCGCGGGGTGCGAGGTGCGAAGCGCGTCCGCGCGTCTCCTTGGTCGGGTTTCGCTGAAGTTCGGGGAATATTAACAAACGCGGGGTTGGAGGCGCGGAGGGGGCCTCCAGAATGACACAAGAAAGATAAAAAAAATAGAAGGGGTCAGGGGGTCTTGCATTTCATTCTTTCTTTTTTTTAAGTTGACCCAAGTAGTTGAAGCTACAGTTTCCATTCGTGTGTGCCCTGCAGCAGGGCCGTACCCAGGAATTTTTTTCGGGGGGGTGTTTATGTGCAGAGCGGCTAACTTTGGCAACTCGTGGTCGATGTGAGGGCGCGTGAATACTTAGTATCACCCGAAAAGTTAAAGCATGAAAAAAAATTCGGGGGGTGTCAGAACCCCCCTTCAAACAAATAAATGGTGTGAACATGCGCTGCAGCCCTAGTTACGGCTGCAGCGCATGTTCACACCATTTATTTGTTTGAAGGAATTTGTCGGTACCACAAGTGTCGTTTTGCTGCACTTTATGATTGTTTTTCTGAAGGATCAGCATTGTGTCTATCCGCAAATTCCAACTGTCTCAAAGACGGCCCGCCGCTGCATCTGGACGGGAAGGACACGCTTTTTACAGCCTCCGGCGGTTGCGCACAGAGCATGCAGCGTACCTGCAGAGAAATTTCTGGGGCAGCGTATGACGACAAAAAACAGCTGCAGAGTCAAGTACGAGAACAACAACAAAAAAAGCAAGAAAGCACGAAGGCGGTGACATGTACTGTACAGTGAACTTTGTATACACTGAACAACTGCAGAGCCATACTCGTGCTTCGGTGAAACGCGCGGGGGGGGGGGGGGGTGTACTTAGAAAAAAAAACGCGCTGGGGGCTGCTTGTTTCGCTATCGAACTATATCGAACCAAGTCCTCAGCACAGGACTACAGATGGATGACATGGGCTGCATAGAAATGTAAAGGAGAAGTAGAAGGGAGACTGAAGTAGCTGTCATTAGTAAGCGGAGGAGGCCCATAGGGATTGGGCTCCTTTTGGGATATTCTAGTGCCTGTTAGATCGTCTAAGTTTTCGTCGGCTGTCGACTGCAAGCATCGCCGGCGTACGTTCCTATCATTACCCTAGCTCTGTGTTTCTATGCTTATGATCAATGTGCACTTCTAGTGTACATTGCGTAGATTCTTTTCTGTTACGTGCATTGATAATTTTTTTTTCTTTTTTTTTTTGCGGAGTTGCACAGTGACGATGTTTCTGTCTTTGGCCTTTAGATGCCTACCGATGCGCTTTTGAATGAAATTGAATATTCCTTGCTGTCCTTTTTTATGTTTGTGGTCGATTAGCAGATGTTCATACGTTTGTTGCATCTGTTTATTGTTTGACCACGACCCATTTCTGCATTGTTAATCTATATTGTTATATAGCAACCATTTGCGCTACATAGACAGGGTTTTTTTGCAAATAAAATCAATTTGTCTGCGCGTGACGCTGTCGTGTGTTTATTCATGCTGCCGAAGAAATGGTCCAATTCTTCGGTGTAGTCAAAATATGTGTACGCACGTGATGTATATTACTTGTTATGCACTCATAATAACTATGCATAGATATTTTTTCATTGGATCTGCAACTATAGTACCATATTCGCCTACGAGTCCAACCAGTTTTTGGTAACCTTGTATGATCTACGTCTGCAAATAAAAGGTTTGTAAAGATTACGATGCGGATAAATTTATCGCAAAGCCAGGTGATTCCACCCATGAATGATTCACGAAAAAAAAAGCATTAAGTAGGTTAGTAACAATCACACCAGCTCATATGCGAGAAAAAAAAAAGAATTAAAATTTGAGGCGTTGTTTATATTCGGCACAGTGGGGCTCGAAAAGCTGGAGTGAAGTCGCTATGATCGCTACAGTGGCGAAAGAGCATTGAAGATCGTATCGATCCGCAGGTCAAACAAACTTGAACGCCTTCAACTACACGCCCTGTTACTGCAGCGGCTGTGTGGAGGCGCATTCATCTATGCTATAGCCACTTAAAACATCACCCACCCTCCGTAAATCCATCACAACGGCAGTAATTTATTTCAACACACACAGAAAAGTTGCATCCGCACAGTAACTCCGACTTTTCTTACGCGCAAAACAGCAGCGCGCAATGCCCGCGCCTTCAACCCGCCGGAAAGTTTCAGGTGACACTGCGAGCCGCGCCGCCTGTCGGCGGCGACATGAAGTGCGTCACGCTCCGCCGCTCAGTGAGCGCACTACCCCATTCTAGTACACTGTAGACCTTTTTAACGTGGGCGCCGCCATATTGCTTAGCGGGCGCCGCCATCCCTCGTCTGGCAACTCTTCTGGCACGTGCGAAGCTCCACGGTTGCATGGTAGGTAAACGTGCGGCCGCAGTTTTAGTCGTTTTTTTAGTTCTTACGCGGTGAATCTCGATTGACGTGGTGCAGGTTCTTTAGAGAATTAGTCTGTGAGGCGTTTTGAGTAGGTTTAAGCCGTTGAGAGTCAATTGTATGATTATACGGTGCCGCGAACGAGTTCCACTTGGTGGATATACACTGACTTTCTGCTCGAAGAACGCGCAATATTTTCAGCTCTTTCCTTTCCAGGAAGAGCAGCAACACTTCGAGGGCACAGTTAATTTTTTTTCTCGCGCTGTAGGTATCGGCTTTTCTAACGCGATTTGTTTATGCCACGCCGTCGCATCGGCTACCGCTCTTACATGAAGCCGTGTGTTGACGTTTAGTGGTTAGTTCCATTTCATGGCACGGACGGCTTTGTTTGCTGCCTTGAAACTTATCTCGATTGTTTTTCAACTCAATCCAGATAGCGCTTGATCACGATCGAGATTGCGCCGTGTGTCTCGGCACAACAGATTATTTGGCGACCTACTCTTCGTTTCTTCGTAGGCACCTACTCTTGCTTTACTATTCGTCGCCGTGGTACTTTGACCTGCGATAGATAGAAATGTTACATGGGGCTGTTTATCGGATAAAAGTATTGTCATTGTTGGAATAGCCGTAGGCCACGTACCTTCCGTTCATAGCCGAGCTCGAGCATCGGCGTCGATCGGGGCCATTGCGCTTCATTCGCCAGAAAGGAAGTGTTCTGAACATACCCGAGTACACGCGGAAGGCACAAAGTTTTTCCTATTTAAGCTTGCAAGCCGTAAACGCCGCGGCTCCTCGTCAACAGGAACACAATTTAACTTGAAGAGTCCGCAGCCGCAAAGACTCCGTGTCTGGTGATGCACTTCGCATTTTTCTCCCGACAGCAGTTTCCTTTTTCTGTAGTTGTTACTACACCTAAAAACAGCACAGTGGTTCCCTGTTTACTTATTACTTGCCGGCATGGCAATGAAAAAGAAAAGAATCCGCAAGTTGACCTGCAACACGCAAAAATTCCTCGACAATGACACACATCCCAGCGTCAACACACGCACTCCAAGCCAGCGAGCACGAGCCAGAAAGGAGGAAAGCGCTGTTGCCAGACCTGTCCTCCTCGCCCGTTAAAAAGGTCTATACTATAACTGTCTAATGCTTCAACTACATGCTATGGATAATGCGGGTATACGTACCTGTCAGGTTTGCGGCTCCCTTCGTAGGCTCTATTCGAGACCGCGAAATGCGTACATCTTGTAAACAGACTCGGCAAGTTTCCCGTCGGGTGCTGTTTTTCTGTGAATTCCGACAGACGTCAAAATCTCGTGAAGCCACCGCAGCCAGAACAGCCCTGCCTGATATACTTGTGTCATCGCAGCCGTATACAATCAGGAAAGGCGCTCTTTCCTTTCGCCTTTTCTTCTCGTTGGTTTGCGTCGTCGAATTTTCAGGAAAGGCATAGTCGAAGTCATCCTTTCGTTCGCTGCCGCTTTAATGAAACGCAGAAAAAAACATGCGCCGTGACCGAGTGATACCTTTAGTTCACGCGAGTATAACGAAATCCTTTTGACGCGCCTAAGAGTTGTGCAGGTGTACCAACAATGGAAACCGTGAAGTATTTCTCGCATATGACAATGCTATCCACAACGATAACGTGCTTTGAAGTAAACGTGCTATGCCTCCACAGAAGGCTTATTCTAAAAATTTCGGTGCGGCACATTACAATGACAAAAGCTTGACACAGCTAATCGTTTTTGCTGAGTAGGTCGCTCCAAAACATAACCGATGAGCCGGCGTCGAAGACAATTACCCAGACAACGCAAAGGCATCCTAAGGACATCCAAATGACATCCCTTTTGGGAGTTCGGGACTTCCAAAAGACGTCCCACACAAGGTGGAATAACATCTCAAGTGATACACAAAAAGATCTTTTTGGGATGTACCAAAACTGCATGCATTTGGGATGTTATTGGGACATGTGGCCACTTTTTACTTCCGGGATATTTCGAAAGGGTGAGACATCTGCTCACCTAACATGTTATCTTGCTTCATCGTGCACGACCACCCCTACCTGAGAGAGCCAGATGCCTCTCCAGGAAGGCATATTCCTCATCCAACCAACCCACTTTTTTTTTTCACATGGGCTTCCGAAGAACGACATTAGCCCATTCTTCGGAAACAAAGGAACATGCATGGAAGATGAAGTGACCAGCAAAAGCGATTTATTGCCTCGCACACGCCATCAAATACAAACTTCTTCGTCGTTGCTAGTAGGGGGTCTTCGGTGGCCCACTGCTGCTCTCTCAGCTGCATGGCGGAACCACGTCATCGCTGCCTTCTCCACATTCTTCAATGTTGCCTCTTCCTGATTCTTCGTAGTAGTGGTCAGACAAGCTGTGCATGAAAAAATTATTTCAAGAGGTAGAGAAAATGATACCAAAGTAACGCAGGAAATGAAAGTGGCACGCAGATTTACTGCAGATCAGTTGGCAAATGTGGCCGACAACAGCACATCAGTAAATAATTGAACAGTTACCTAGCGTACTGTCATCACATAAATTGTGACCTCAACAGTTTCTACGGAAGCTAAAGCAAATCGCATCACAAATAAAACTTACTCCCAAGTGTCATGCTTGCTTCGAGGGTCCAGCGTTCGCCAGAACTGCGTGGTGAAGAGAGAGAAGTGCTAAGAACGCGCTCATATTGAAGTGATCCAGGCATGTAAAGCACTTACCGAAGAGATGGACAAACGTTCCAATCGGCAAGATCGATGTTTAACAAAGTAACCACGGAATGCGCGCTTGTCATTTAACGAAAGGTCACGTACAAAACACGAGGCCAGCGAGGCTTTCACGTTCGAGCACGCCGGGCGCGATGATGGCGATGGCAATGGCTACGCAGTGCTCGCAGGAGTTGGCTGTCAGTAAGCACAATTAAAAATAGTTTCGCATTAAGCCTGAAAAAAAAAACATTCAAATAACATCAGCTCATTTATTCTTCTAAATTTTATATATGTTGGTGGACGTATGTTTGTCTACGATGAGCATATACGTTTTATAAATACGACACTACCGCTCGTGTGGTGTGGTGCTGTCTTCTCTTTCACAAAAAGAGGGAAAGAGAAGGGTGGCAGAAGGTTTTCGGCTAAGGCGCATATTGGGCGTCTTTCTCCCGAGGAGGCGTTGGCACGGCGTGCCGCCTGATCGCGCTCAGCAATTACATCGTCCTCATAACAGTGCGACACATATATAAAATATATCGAAAAAAATTGAAAACAAAAACAATTTCACAAAAATACGGATATATTGTTTTTGAGGTGCACGTAGATGCACAATTGTGCACGCGAGCTAATTGCAATTTCCGAAAGTTTAGGATGGCCAATTTTCAACGCGATACGTTTATTTCACCGCAGATCTGAAATCCCAATCAGAGCCCACAAGGGATGTTTAAGGAATGATCCCTATGCGCATGTCCAGAGGACATCTTAACCCTTTGTGCGGCAGTGGGACACATACGTCCCACTTTTCCGTCTACAGAAAAAAATTTCTCCCACATCATCCGTTGCAATTAGCGCAACATTAAGTCACTCATATCTTACCTAAGTCTTCGTAATCTCGAAAAAAATTCTTTTACAACGCTTTCGAGGGGGCGGGTGTAGTGTTAAAATAGCGTTGAATTTCAGTCAATTTTTTTTATGATCGCTTCTGAATTTTCCTCTTCTTGAGACACATAGAACCTACCAATCAAAATGCCGGATAATTTCCTCTTTTTCTGGTTTTTGAGAGAGGCAATCTTAGCTTCCAGTCGTCATGTGTTTTTGTAAATTTGCGAATTCGCTTGACCGATAAATGCATCGGAACAATCCCCTGCAAAATTATCCCGCTAATCCCGCAGCGCCATTGCGGATATTAATGCGTGGAAATATTTTTCTTGATATCATATACCTCTTGAAATGTAGGCACATGTTCAGGGATAACATCTGCACTCGACAATTTCGACAGCAAAAGCAAGGACAGCCAAATGGACAAAAAAAGTGTTTGGCGCATGCGGTGAAGTAAGCTTTACAGGAACATACCACAGCGTTTTGAAGGCTCAAGAGACGCAACTGCAGGCGGCCTTCTCCTGCTCAAAGGAGGTCCGCACAACTTTTCTCTTCACAACTTTAGAAGTGAGACTCTGTGCCACTTGCTTCGGCCGTTTCATCCCAAAATTCCCGTTGATGCAATCGCGAGATGGTGCCTTCATGAGGCAGTGGGACAGTGTTTTCCCACTTTTTGAAAAGCCTCTCATGAGTCAGTGGGACAGTGTTTTCCCACTTTTTGAAAAGCCTCTCATGGGTCAGTGGGACATATATGTCCCACTTTTTTTCAGTAAACAACTGGCTTGATTTTGATGAAATTTGTTTCATACTATTTCTATATAGTTTATATCAATAAAGCACAGCCAATTTTTATGTCACCATGTCAAAAATATAGGACGACCTACAAAGGGTTAAAAACCACCCTGTTGGGATGTGGGATGTTAGGACTTTTTTTGGGAAGTCCCTGGGATGTAGTGTGTTGTCTGGGAAGTTCTCGATTGCGTTTTACAGCTAAAACTGAAAAAAAAAAGAGACTTATTCCATCTTTCCTGTGCTTTCCCGCGTAAATCACCGTGACAGCTCGTCTTTACACCGTTTTTTCTTCTTTGCACGACGACAAACAGCGCACGCACCAGCGAACACACAGCAGCAACTGCGGTAGGCGCAGCGGCTTTTGCCTACCACGCGAAACTAAACGCCCGACGACAGCGCCACCGCATTTTCGTGACGTATGTCCGGTGGAATAGGTCTATAACACGCCTGTTGTGGGTTTCCTCTGTATGCAAGGACACTCCACACGAAGGGTCGGACGCAGCAAACGTTTAGAATATATTTTAATTCACTTCCAAAGTGTACCTAAATGCTCATTCTCCCGATCGATGCCTATCGCTAGCGCATCAAAACTGACGTAGCTCTATGGGAAGGACAACGAAAGTTGTAGTGACGTCACACCATATCTGTAGTGACGTGAGTGTCCTCGGGACCTCTGTTACCTCCAGAACGTACGTACCGGCAAAGCATCGGTTGCTACATCACTTGCCGAGTTTCGATCGCTTCCTGGCGAAGTGCTGCGCATCTTCGCGCGAGCCTTGTATGGTCACGTGACCAAGCCTACTACACTGCTACGTCACTGCCCAACTTGGTGCCCAGAAACCGAAACCGAAAGTTGTCCGCATAAACAAGGCGATATTAAATTATCTAGCGAGAATACGTGAATCTTGGTGCATGTATCATGCTTCCTAGAGCTATAAGAAACGCTTGCAGCGAAGAACGCGCTAGCGACAAATTTGGTGGCACCACCCCTTTAATTGCGTTTTTTTTTTTTTCACGCGTCGTTTGCATGCATTGATTAGCTTCGTGTAAGCTGTACCGCCAGAGCGGCAAGCACACGATGCCACTGTGTGTTTATGCAGACATTTTAAATAAAACGTAAGAACTCTTGGAAGAGAAAACTTTTATTTTTAAGTCATTCTTGGTAACCACATGCACACTTACATGCGCGCACGAAGAGGTGGGTTCATTGCACTGCAAGACATGGCAATACAGCTGCCATATCTTGAGTTTAAATTTTACAGAAGCAATAAACAAGTAGGCGACATTATGAAAGGCCCTACACAACAGTAAAACTGCAGTACACGCGCACGTACGCATACAGTTAACGACGCAGCGCGACAGTAGTTGCCGTAGTATTTGACTCCGGACGGCATGATCTGAAAAAATAAAAAAAAAGAACGAAAGAAAAGTATGTTGGCTATGTCTTCTCTCCCGCCTCAGAAGATTAAATCGTAGCCTCAGCTAACAAACATTTTTCTCGATTCACAAATTCTCTCTAATTGCGCTCGTAACAAGAGCTTCAAGAAAAATGCGAACGCCACAATTAAATAACGATGTTAAGCCTAACTGCACTCTTCACACAATTTCACGCATTGAATTCGAACTACGTGTACCGGCACAAAAAAAAAAAAAAAAAAAAAAAAACGTAACGACGCAAGCGGTGACTCACTAACTCGCGCCAAGAAACGATTTTCTCGCAAACATGCGCGAAGTGAGGAGCGCAAGAAAGCTCTTTGCGCCGAACAGCACAAGCGACAAATGTTAGCTTAACATGAAGAATACAATACGCACTTTGCAAATTAATGACGGCGTTCTTACCAATAGCCGCCGCCAAGCTGAGAGGCACACGAAACAAGTCAAGACCACGAAGCACGTTATCGCACATCTTTTATCGCGTCATCCTGCAGCTGTCCGTACTTCATTGCAATAAACGCTCATGAACACGGAGCGTGACAACGTTACCGTCGCGTCGACGCCATTCTGCACTACTCTCGCACCCGATACCCGATTCATGTCCGATCCTGCCCGACGATATCGAATTATGGTGTACTGGATTGGGGTAGTGTGCCGTCTCGCGCCTGAGACGTGGCTCTTTTTGCGATGACGGCCTAGTCAACAGAGCACACCGTTCTACGGTGGCGCCACCACTCGCTGGAGCTTGGAGTCAATGTATGACAGCGGATAATATACGGCCTCCGATATGGGCTCGGCTTTCACGGAGGCCTTGTTTAAACTTACACTAATTGGTGCACGAGTGCTTCGCCCTATCTTCGCTGACACTTTGGTTGTGCGGCGTTCTCTTGTGTTGCTGGAAATGGTGAATCTTCGAGACAGCCAGGGGAGCACCGTTGAGAATCTTGCGGACATCAGATACACATTAGCAGACGATCGAAAAACACCCGCATCATTCAGCAATGGTCTTTCGCTCTTATTACCATCTGCAGAGTTCATTTATTAATTTCAGCTAGTAAATGTTTCCTTTTATCGCATTATGCAAACACAAGGCTTACATGAGCAAACAACGAAATCTTTTACCGTCTGCACTATGTGCAGACGACGCTCAATACAAGCATTGAAAGCAGACGATTAGAAATGTAGTGCCGCGCACGTACGTCATGATTGTTTCGTTCCCTGACGTTACCCAGCGTGTGAAGAACTTTGAAGCCGCTATGTTACCCCGCATTTTGAGCTCTTCTTTCACGTACGAAGCGACAAAACGTGGCCGTCATGTGGACTTAAGCGAACTCAAGTAAGTGTACTTGTTCACTTCCACAATCGCACTCTGTGGGGGGGCACGTTTAACCCTTTCAGTCCCGAATTAAATATTTTCAATGTAAGCAACTAGCTCTTACATCTTGAGATGAGCATGATCGTGGTAGTCCTAAAAAACTGAAAAACTATTCGCTCACACTTTTCAGAGAACAGTAATTAACGTGTCAATTAATTTAACAAATAATTATTATTTAATAACCATTCCATAATTTTTGCTTCATTTAATACATAAAATATTATTTACATAGGATAGCATATTGTCCAATAGCCAAAATTCAAATTTCCGACACAGAACTAAAATTAATGCCCTATCTCTGCACGGTGAAAGAAGACGCTGCCTCAGCGAAATGCGCGAGCAGCACGACCGCTTCTGTAATTTCTTCGCTCAGACGTGACCTGCCTTTATTATATGTACCATGTTGACACCCCATGTAGGGCAGATGCTAAATACGGGCTCTTGAGGAAGAACAAAGCTTTATCTTTACCAGATGCTTGCTGACTGACCTACATAATTTATGATTCCAATTGGAATCACAGGGACTGAAAGGGTTAAGACTTTTCATATTTGTCGGCGGTTAGTCACATAATGGTATGAAACCTAGAAAAAAAACAAAACTGTGCGAAAGGATGATGTTTATCTGCCTTAACCAGCACTAGGCCCCGCATGACAAATTCAAAATTCGCGCCATAGGCACACCGTTCGATCGCAGCGCCCTGCTGGTGGAGTCATCGCAAAAGCGACCACCACTCTCCCATTGGTTTGCTCTGAAGACGGCACACTATCCCATTCTAGTACACCATAATCGAACCGTCCAATCGCAGGCGATAAAGATAAATTCAGAGCCGCATTGCGACAAGTAGTCGCATATTGCAACTAGAAAAGGTACTAAAGTAGATAACAAGTACGCGCGTTCCCTTGAAGATAGAGAGTGATGTGTCGCCCTCTTACGGCCAACATGAAGCTGCGTAGCACCGCCGCTTTTGGCCCGAGTGACCACTCTTGTAATTTGTACGTTACTCTATGGTAGGTGGCCGGCCTTCCCACGGCTAGGTCAGCTAGTATACCCCCCAGGTAATCGATAATTGCGCCACTAGCGCCAATTTGTCACCTGGTGTTTGGTAGGCCAAACTGTGAAACTAAAAAAACAATAAAAAAATGGCTGATGCTGCTATGGCAGCGCTTTTGTTGGTGAGCGAGGAGGAATCGGCCAGCTGCTTGTCGTCTGCTATGCGCTCGACGAGCGCGCGACTGTTTTGCGAGCCGCAAACAGAAAACGACACCGCTTGCATTTTTTTTTTTTTCAGGTTGTGTTGCTGCTGCATATATTGTTTTCGACAGCTTTCGGTTGCTAATTTTCTCGGACTCTCGCGACGTCCACAAAACACTTGTTCGGAAATATTTCTCAGTTGAATGCGCGCGAGCCAGCAAGCCTTGAAGTTGACAATTTTGTTTGAGCAAGAAAAAGAAGTAGTCGGAAAATGTGGTTTATTCACCGTTTTTATTAGCAACGTATTGCAAACGATAAAACTCAATACATGCCACAATAGCACAGAGCTGTGCATCTCGTACAGTAAATACAAATGATGGCATTCTGCATCGGTTACACAAACATAAGAGAATTCTTGACACATTCATCGAATACAAAATATAGCTGCAGGAGTCACAACGTTCATTGGCTGTACACAATACAATTCTCCAGAAACGACGGCTCATAATAACACGTTCGTGAATAATGAACTGATCATGCAGTGCAGATGACCAGCACATTGAGCCCAGCACTACCCTATTGAAAATTCCAGTAGCCTGCTGGTCTGTGGGAATACGTAATTTGGGCATGTTGGTGCTGGTTTGCTGGTACTGGTCTGCTGGCAACCGGCCTGCTGGCAACCGGCCTACTGGCAACCGGCCTACTGGCAACCGGCCTGCTGGTAACCGGCTTGATGGTAATCGTCTTGCTGGCAACAGTCTTGCTGGTTACTGGCGTACTGGCATTGGCTAATCTACCTTTTTCATATTCCTGTGCTGTCCTCTGTCATTTTGGTGGAGTTTTGGGAGTGGCCGGGACAATTGGTACTGCCAGAGCAAAACCCTCCGAGATCAAGCGTCGTTTGCGACTTTTCCACGAGGAAAAAGGTGTATGTGCCACGGCGTAGTGAAAGATGCGGATTGGAATAGGCATATCTGCTCGAATGCTTTCCAGCCAGGAAATGGCCGTGAAGGTTAGTTTACTAGCAGCGGGTCAACCTCATACCTCTCTGAATGGTTTCAAGCATCAGCATATTTGTACATATTAAGCAAAATGTTCAGTGATTTAAATATTCAATTCACATTGTGCAATTCTTACATTTTCATGTAAAAAGTGCCATCGTTGTGGCAAATCTGCATGAGAGTTTACGATTTTCCAAGTAAAGTAAATATGTGTTCAACACGAAAAAGAATACAACAATGCTGCATGCTTGTCCACCACTCCAATTGAGTCAAACTGTAGCTGCATGGCCAGGCCCGTAGCCAGAAATTTTTTTCGAGGGGGGGGCCCACCTGTTGAAAACCTTGCGAACCCCCTATTTTCATTATTTTTTTCTTGGTAAAAGACCCCACTCAATCCGAATTTCGGAGGGGGGGCCCGGGCCCCTAGCCCACCCCCCCCTGGCTAAGGGCCTGTGCATGGCAATAAACACGTACTTGAAAAAAGTTACTTGAAAACAACCTCGTTTTTCTGTCTGTTGCTGGTCACGTGAACCGAATTCAGTTTTGATGAATCATATCATTCTGCTAATGTAGTTTCAGGTATGGAACGGTTGCTATTGCCACAAATACAGTGCAACATACATGTGTAAAAGAGGTTTACCTGGAGCATAAAAGACAAAGAAAATAGCAGAAGAGTATCTTGCACAAGAAAGGCACATTTATTGAGCACCCTTCCTCAGTATGTCACCAAGCCTCTGCGAGAGGTTATCCCGCACAGCCTTTACTCCTTCTGCTGCATCCTCTGCTGGCACAGCACCCACGTAGATATGGTGGAGAGCTGCACGAAATAAGGTGAATCATTAATGCCCTAAAATTTGTTATATCGTGTGACCGTGCACTTCATGATAAACATAAAATGAAAGCATTACAGAATAGTTTGCACTCCTAACACAACCGAACAAGCTAATTAGGCCTAAATGTGCTAAATGCAGTCAGTTCCTTAACTTGTCAGTCTTCCTGGCTTTTTCTTTTTTTAAAACATGAAACATAGG
>JALIZH010028603.1:0-16098 GCA_030522465.1 Rhipicephalus appendiculatus | reverse complement strand
TTAGCACAGGCCGTCAACGATCTCTCTCGAACCCTTTTTTGAAAGGTTGCGGAGATTCAGCTGCTCAAATTTTCAAAAGCGCTTAGTACCACGATGTGTGCAGGCTCTTCGACTGATCACCGTCCTGCTACACCATGACTACGAGAATTGCCCGAAATTTGTAGCGGTCTGGGACAGCAGCCGGCCAGTACCCTTCAGGGGACAAAGTGGAGACACCGAGAAATACGTCGATAATATCAGAGGCTTGGCCGCGACTGATCGTCAGCGGCTGCAAAGCGCGAGCCACGAGTGTGCCAGCTAGTCCTCATTATCTTCTACACGCTGGCGCCGCCGCCGCCGCCAGCGCTCCCCCACACAGCCCCCCTTCCGGCCGTTGAAAATTGCGGAGGAGGACGTAGTAGCCACTAGCACTGGCCACGGCGGACCGCACATGGCGCAGAGAACTATGCGCCGGCACAGTCCGTCCAACACTCAGTCCTTCACCCAAGATACGAGGCAGCTGCCGCAGCGCGGCAGCCCCGCGTGCTCCGGGCGCTGAGTTTGGGCTGCTCCTCGGCGGCGGACGTCTTGCAAAGTACGGCTGTCGGCATGCGGCCTTCCTGCCGGGGCGTACTGTGTTCGTACTGCCTGTGATGATGATGATGATGATGATGATGATGATTCCTGGGATACTGGCACAACCCACTGCGGGGGATCGGTCACGAAACGTGCGGCAGTAGAATTCGCGAAAAAGAAAAAAAAAACAGAAAAAAGAAACAGAAGAAGAAGAAGAAAGAGGTAGGGAGGATATGTGAACGAGATAATCTATAGGTAAGCAAAAATATTTGTCATAATTTTGATGTCTTTTTTGAAATGCTACTTAAACTATGGCTGGCTCCTCTTCCTTGTTACTCCTCTCCTCCTTCTCTTTGTTCTTCCCCCTGCCAGCTGCAGCTTCTTTGATTCTAGCCCCTTCACATTCCTGACCAGTTGCGGCAGCAGTAGAAGCAGGCGACTCCGTATGAGGTGGCGCTCTCCTGTCTATTTCATATAGGATTTTTTTCCAACATGCGCTCAAAGTTGCCATCATCCTGCTTTTCTTTTTCTTCTTCTTCTCCCTTTTTTACAACCTTCCTCTCTTCCTACTCAGCCTCCGCGTGTGTGCCATGAGCTGCTTCCTCCCAGTTCGCAACGTTGTCTCCTCTCACGTCATCTTCATCTACAACGTCCGTATCCGCTCCATCCTCGTCAACGACCTCGGCGATATCATGCTCGCCCTTACAAGACACAACGGCTTCTCATTCGCCATCATGTAACTCCTCGGCCTGTTTCGCAATGATGTCCTCGTCCACATCGGGATAGTGCTCGCCGCTCACGTTTTCCACGACCTCCTCATCACCGCACTGCTCTGTGTTATCTCGTTCCGTCTCGTCGCATTAGCCCGCCGCGTAGTTTGCACCGTCCGCGTCCTCCTCGACGTCATCCCAGGCGCGCTGCTAATTCTTTCCAGCCAGGACATCCTGTTTCGGCAGCACCGTCGGGGCCCATGTTGTACACGAATGGGATGCCGCTGCGCTGGAGAAATCAGCGAGTACGTCGTGTAGGAGCCGCAGAATCACGACGTTCATGCCTGCAATGGTGGGGTCTATACCGTTAGGCGCCATATGTAGGAGTATTGGCCAGCAGCCCCCCAGAGCCCCTCAGGGACGACAGAAAGACGCCGAGCTACACGCCTTTCCTAATCAGAGGCCCAGCCACGGCAGATCGGCAGCGGCTGCCAAGCGCGAGCCTCCTTGTTGTATTATTCTATACGCAGTCTCCGCTACAGCCAGCGCTCCCAATTCCTTCAACGAGTGTTCGGAGATGCAACACCCTTTACATGAAACGAACTCATGGTTGGCGACTGCAACGCTGCTGATTCATCCATGCTGATTCATGCTATGTGTGCAGATAACGGGAGTGGATGCAGCGTTGCAGAAACGCGCTGGCACAGACTTAAGACTGTGGAGCTTCCTAACCCTTTGAGGCGCTATGTACACAGTTGTGCACACCACTAGATTTTGTTGTTTCTATCAACTAGCGTCTAAAAAAGAGCAAGATATATCAAGCTTTCGAATATGATTGCTTTGCTGAAGGTACATCCACGTTCGACGAGTCGTTCAACGTGCCGCTTCTTGCGAGTGATACGAAATGCATGATATTTCTTAGCTCAAAATGGACATAACCAAAAATGAATTTGCACTGTATTTCTACACTGAGATTACATTCTATTTATGCCAAAACAGAGCATAAGTGACCTCATAATAAATAGATATTTAATATCAGCTTAATTGACATTAGTTACCATGACACGCATAAATTCTCATAATATGATAGTATTTTTGTTGCAACAGAATACTGAGTGCCTTGAAATAACGCCAGATCAATTTGAAACATTCACAGACAGTTTTTTTATTGGTGGCGCATGATCACTGTGGAGATTCGCTATGTAACCTTCGAGAGAGATATGCCAATGATTTCGTTATGTCAATTATTTCGTTAGATGCCAGTTATTTCGTTATGCCAATTATTTCATTTTTGCCTTGAAGGCAAAAATGAAATAATTGGCATTTACATCCGAAAAAGCCCAAAATGTTATGTCTGCAAGAGCAGTTATTCCTGCTCATAATGAGAGCTTCGACAAGATTGCTTCATTTATCAATTTCTAAAAACGTACGCCACATCTCTCGGACCAATAATCCGGCTGCTTTCCACACAATGCGTGCTGGTTCTTTGGACTTCCGAGCACCATGTACCACCCAGTAAAACTACCCTGAGCTTCGCTAATAGCTGGAAGACTCGTCGCTATATCTTGCTGAACTGCAGCTTCCTTGAATAACCTGATCAGTGACGTGCGACACATCGCCACCAGCTCCTCGCCCTTTGCTGCCACACGCTCGTAGGGCAAGAACATGCTCGTATATTGTCAATATTTGATACCCCCCTAGGGATAAGCGATGCATGCGTCACAGCGTCACTGATACCGATAACAGACCATATCATTTGGTCAGGAGTCAGGCCGTGGAAGTAACACGGTACACGAGAAGACCTGCGCAACCGTTCCGCCTACCAGTGCTGTTTCGAACCCATGCGTTTAGAATTCGGGGAGCCTCTTCCTCCCTTCCAAGGAAGGATTCCGTGCTTCATCGCGTGTGTAGACCGGTAGTCAATGTGGCCGAAGGTAGCCACTGTGCTAGACATCAATGCTCAAACAGCACCTGAATCATATATTGGTACCCAGTCTAAGTGGTGAAGCGGCACACTACGCAAAATGCATCATTTACATAGCCATCAGACGCGCCGTCGCATCACCGTCATGGCAGCGCATTTCGTCATGGAAGAGGGTTTCTTAGTCGTTTGCTCCCTAAAAACGTCTTAACAACGACGTAGAGCAGTGCACTCCGTTTTCGTCGCCGGCACGGTGGCAGAGTCTTGCCCCCTACAGCAGCAATCCTTGCACAGCAAGGGCCAATCAGATGTGTTCACTCAGAGGGATAACTGCAGTTGGTTCACAACAACCACTTATTTCTTCATCGTCCAGATTCATGCGGTCGTCCGCCACCCGGCTTCCAAAGAAACTAAAGCACCATAAAAGCGCTCAGCATCACGAATGCGGATTTGTGCCTGCCGTGGCAGCCGATGTGTTGAATATCCTTCAAATTGGTGCGTTTGACCCATGTTAAAGCCGTGTTCGTGATGTGCTATTAAACAGTTCGGTCTTAGTTTACTCAAACATTACACAGACAAAAAGTTACTTATTAATAATGCATAATGTGGACTTCGTTTCCCTAGGTTCACGCGACCATGGGAGCAGTCAGGCAACACTTGTCAAAAACGTTTTCCCTGTCGACGTTGCCGCCGCGGACGCCTATTTCCGTGGTGACGGCTGTATGTTTTTTTTCCACGTGGCCGACGGTTTGACGGTTGTGTGAATACTGCCAAACTGCTAAGCAACTCCAATGGTTCTAAAGGTTCTACCCAGGTTAAACTGCGCGACATGCGCCTTCATAACATCACAACTTGCCGCTCTGAAAGCAACAGCATGATGGAGGGTACATTCACCGCCATGCTCGTAACACATCATTGTGTGCAGAAGCTGTTTCTCGCAATACGGCTGCGTACAACAATCGTTCAAGAACGAACTCAGCGCAGCCTACGATCCCTGTATGTCTACAAGCAGCCTGCCACGGCAGTTCTTCGGCACTCAGCAAAACACAGCGTCGCTGCCATCGCAGCGATTAGAATTACCAAAATTGCGGCACAGCGGGTTCCGAGACTCCCCTTCACGTGTCGTCCGCGGCTAACGTGCGCTTATGGTACGGTATGATAAATTTTATTAAGGTCCTGCAGAGGGTGTCTCTACACGCAGCGGGCCGCTGCCACGTTGGAACCGGTAGGACAAGCCTCTCGGCCGCATCGGGGGCCTGCTGGACAGCCTAGGCGTGGTCGGCCAGAAGGGGGGCTACGGAGCGCCGCATCCCACGTCGCTGAGTTGTTAGCGACGTTAGCGTGTGACAGGGCTTAGATCTCTGATAATCGACTGTCATTTTCAACTTTATGCCATGCGACTTTATCAAGCCAGCATTGACTGTTATCGTACTACGGACAAGCTTATGTGAGTCCGTGTGCGGAGAGAACAAGTAAAATTTTTTGTTGGCTGCCAGTAAGAGACTATGTCCGGCGACAACATGAAACCGTGAAACCGGCCTCACTCTCCGGGCACCGTCATCATCCCCAACCGATCCGGACCTCGAACCCAATCCCGCCTACACCTTTAAGGAGAACACACAATATTACCAATCCGGCCATCATATCTATCCGAAACCCAGCAAGGGCCTAAGGAATGCGCAGGAGCTAATCCTCCTTCGCCTTTAGACCAAAACTCTATTGTGTCCGGCAATCCTAGAACACTTCAACCCCGCTTGCACGGCGAAGTTCCCGCACTCTCAGGAAAATTTTTGAGACTTCTTCCACATGGTGTGGGCGTGCCAAACAACCCCAAACCTCACCCTTCTACCCAACCCTTCCAGGGAGGACTGGGAGGGAGCCCTGCTCTGCTGCTCTGACCTGACGGCCCAACGGGCTTTAGTTGAGCGTGCCCGGGGGGCGGCTGACGCCAATGGGCTCCCGTAAGAAGGAGCCTACCTAGTGTTTGTACGGGGCAGCCCCTTAACAGGACCGCTCCCCACCCTCCCTGCACATAACTTCCGTAAATAAAGGTTTTCATCATCACCATCATCTATCATTACTTTGATCCCTTGTGGTCCTTCCTATTCGCCCGTTAGCTAAACATTCTAGGACAGTGGTTCTCAGCCATGGATATTTCGCGGACCCCATGTGAACCGGTTGAAGTGATGAGGGACCAATTGGAGAGAGAGAAAAGGGGGAGTATCTTTCCACTGCCTCCATGACCGTAAGCATTGTAACCTTACCTCACCTCACCTGTTTCTGCACTGCCGGCATGATCAACCCCCCTTTTACCAAGTGTCGATGTCACATGATGACGTCATTATCTTACGTCAGGTTACGTGACATCTGAGCGACGTCATGATGATGTCAAAATTTGGTGATTTTTGACGCTATTATGACGTCATATGGTTGCCTTGTCTCGTGATGATAGTTTTCTGCATCACTCGTGCTTACCCCGACAGTCAGTTTTAGCATTTGATGAGGCAACTAATAGCAATAATATCTGAGGTTTAACGTGCCAGAACCACCGTATGATTATGAGGTACATGGTAGCGGAGTTCTCTGGAAATTTCGACCACCTGGTGTTCTTCAACGTGCATTGACAACGCACACTACACGGGCCTCTAGCATTTCGCGTCCACTGAAATGCGACCGCACCGCCGTGGCTGGAATCGAACCCGCGACCTTCGGGTCAGCAGCCGAGCAACATAACCGCGGCGCCACCGTGGCGGGCGATGAGGAATCTAAGGCCTTCGTCTTCATACGCGTCTTTGTAGCTACATTCACCGCCTGGTGGCGAGAGACGTACCCCAGTGGTTTGACCACAACAGCAGCCACCCAAAATAGAGACGCACGGCCCACAAAATTTCGCGCACACTTGAAGTCGCATTGCTTTCGAGGTATTTCCATCTGGGAATGTCCAGATACAATCTGATCGCTGCCATTCCAGAAATATAAGCAATACAAATGCGGCGCAAATTGTTATGCCTCTCTGTTACGCTGAAGTGTTGTTCGACTCCACCAAAACGTATAGATGGCTTGCACTAACGTCACTTAAACCACCATGTTGGTGCACCACATGACACGCGCAAGGTTTGTGACGTCGCGTGGTAATCTTACTGTTAGATCGAATGCAGGTTCTTTTGCAAGTTCGCTTGACGCCGAAAAATTTCTGGCCGCATTGTTATCATATTGAAACAGGTTGAATTCGATGTGAATGTGCGGCGTTTACGTCATCAAGGCCGCCATGTTGGTCAACCAGTCCGTTACGAAGCTGCGCCCAGGACGTCACGTGCAAGCTATCTAGACACAGGCGAACGTTAGTTGTGACAGTGATGTGCTTGTGTTTTAGCTTTCATCTGTTAGCGCGGTTCGCATTTAAGTGCCGCTTTTATGTCAACTGATAACTAACCAGCCAAAAACAGGCTGCTCCGCATGGGCGACACGACACAATCAAATCGAAACGAAGATCATGAAAACATCTTTTTAGTCGTGATTAACCCTTTGTATCCCACGGCTGAATCCAGTTGCGCAAGTAAACATATTTTTGCCTATAAGCAATAACAATGCATCCGAAAGTGGGAATAAACCGCAAGCCTTGGAAAATCAAGGTTTCTTTTAAGAAGAAAAGTAGTATCCAGATATATGGACGCTGGGAACACCAGTAACACTAGGTCCATCATGCTTGTTGATCGTAGATGGGAACTTTGCTTGCCGACGGCTGTGTTTCAACGCACTGCTAATTATAATCAACACTACCTACTATATTTAATGACTTGATCATCAGTTCAACGCGTTAATAATTATTATGGTCCTCATCATCATTATCATAAACGTTCACATGGCCCCTCCTTGCTAACGGCTCTGATTCAGTACTTTCATTTTCATCGTTCATTAGCGCCATCATCAACGCCTTAATCCTCATGCTCAACGCTCTCATCATCACTATTGTAGTACTCGCTGTTGGGATAATTGGTGTGTTTCTATGAATCAATTGTAAACTTCGTGCCAAAATAACGACCACACTGAAAAACGAAGAACTCAGACTGGTCGAGCGCCCGTCCTGTCAATGTGTTTCTTCGTCTTTCAGTGTGGTCGTTATTTGGCACGAAGTTTACTATGTCATTAATCACCGCCGTTAGCATCATCTAAGGCCTGTTTGCTTGCCCAAAACTCCATTTTAACGCGTTTGTCATCATATTTATGATTGTTGATTATCATTACCGAATGCGTTCCTGGTTACATTCAAATTGAATTCCTTAATCATCAGTAGTAGAATTTCTAAACAGGCATTTGCTTGTTGATTGCTCTGCTTCAACGCGTCGATTATCGCTGCTCTCTAAATCACAACATTCCCTTGCGCTAGTCGGCTCGAAAATTATGGCTTTTATGTCTTCGTCACTGAAATGACATCCTGAAAAAAGCCAATAAATTCTATGGGTAACTTCCAAAAGGCGTATTCAGCTATATGACAGATGATGTTTTGTGCAGAGCCGCACGCAACGAAGCAGGTATTGTTAGAAAGGTCATTATTGGCAGGTCATACTGCCATATGGTGCTTTGTCAGCTGCATACACGAACTCGGTATATCTGGCGTCCACAAACGTGGACGCTGCCGTGACAACTTATCTTAAGAAAACTTTGGTCGCTCACAGTGTTGCAAAAGTGATACAAAAAACAGGGTTGATCCCTCCGTCATAGGAATCGGTATAACACGAAAGTGAAACGTGTCCCTACAGAAGTAGTCGAATGTTTACTGCACATTGATATAAGAGAGCTTGCACAATGTCTATTGGTGTGTTGACAGTTATAGCACCCTTTAACGTGGATGCATCCACGTTGACGCTTGATGGTACATCTGTATCCCGACGACTAACGTCTATGATGAATGATTAAAGAAACCCTTGTGGTCATAGATGCTTGTGGTAGCTGTACGGTGAGAGCGGCGTCATTGAAAGCGGTGTGACAGCCAGAAGAGCATGAATGATTGGGCGCCGAACTTGGGCTAAGGTCGCCTACTCGCGGCATTATAGAGTTATTGAACAACGCTGCCCGACCAGAGGGAAACGCAACGAGCGTCGTGTCTTCCCCGTTGGCCGGCTGCGATTTTTTCGCGGGGCGAGACGGCTAGGGACGCGGAGTTACGGCCACGCGACGCGTTCGCGCGTCGCACAGCTATTTTTGGTATGGACGGATGCTACGAGTGTGGATGCTAAGGGTAAGGTCGCCACCCGGCAGTGTGCTAATGCGGCGGCAAAATTGCACGTTTACTATTCGAAACACGCCGAATGGGACGGACGCGGAGAAACAACGCTTTGAAGAAACTAATCGTGCATTTCACGGTCCTAATGCATTACTTCTCTTGGCAAGAGCACTGTGGGAGGACAGTGGTAGATATAAAAGGCTTGTTTTTAAAGCCTGCAAAGTATGTGACCGTGGCGCAGTGGATAGCGTGCCCGGCATCTCTTGTCGCGGACCTAGAGGTCGTAGGTTCGACTCCCGTTGACGGAACTTTTTTTCTTTGTCTTCTGATCATGTGTATTTTTCGATGCCATTTCCGTGACGGAAATACGTCTCTCAAATCTTGGTGGACCCCGGCATGAAACACTTTCGTGTTAAAAACAAGATACACCCTTCTTTTTTTCGAATAAAGCCAAATAATTTGAAACCCTCGTGACTTTAGAGTGAACTTTGCGGGCCCACACCTCTACAAGTGACTTGAGAAGAACACCATTCTTCTGTGCGCACTTACCGCTTCTTGTTCACAGAAGTTGACAGATATACATGTTTTTTTATGAAATGGTGGAGCAATGCCAATATTTCAAATCAATTTTTAAGGCAATTCGTTGGCTAGCCAGATCCAACTTCTCTGATGTATCTTTTCCACATATGCATACGCCGGAATACAAAGGGCTAAAACCTTTCATTGTTTAGATTTGATTGTGTGGTGGCGCGCCTCCGGGGCGGGCTGTTCTTGTTTCTACATCTAAACCCTTAGTGCAATGAAGAAAAGCGTTGTTAGTTAGCGCTCGTGTCGTCATTCTCTCTTCGTCCTCCTTGTACGTGCTGTTCGTTCCCTTAAAACAACGCAACACCAACTCGCCAAACGTCATTCCGTTTTCGCAGCGTATTGTAGCGAACATTTGAAGGACACTTCGTACATTCCAAAGTGTGTTTGGCGAAAGCTTGTGGCCATTCGGCGGACTATGTCATGTCTTTTTTCTTTTACACTCTCAGTGGGGTGGCACACAAACGGAATGTGCGCGTGTTTTCTTTTTTAAGTTTTTACCGCGAATCGCAGCCAGACGCGAGACTAATCTGCCTCCGTTCGCATGCGTTCGTATGTTCTCGCGCTTTGCGCATCGTGCAAGTGCCATCCGCGTTCCAGCGCTTAAATTGAAGGACACCTTGTAAATTCCAATGTGTGTTCCGCGAACGCCTGTGTCCATTGAGACGGGGTCGGTCAGAATGGAACGCGATGCGCGCGTCTCCCTCCTTGCATGATTGGAAACGCTGGGCATAGCGACGCTACGCAAGCAAAGCGCGAGCGCTGTATAGTCCGACGCGACCAGCGTCCGTTTGCGCACCCCGGCGGCCACCTGGCACCGTACCAGGGCTCGGACGGAGGGAGAGACGGACGGATGGACCGACACGGACAGACGGACGGACGTGAGCATGAGACATTAAAGGCTTTCGCCTTAATATAGTAGTGTCGTAAACATATAGGTGCTGTAGCGGAGATTGAAAACACAGGAAAGTAGAATACATCGTGAAACGAAAATCTTGACATCAGAGTTTTCCATCTGTAAAGGAAGTAGTGTCGCCACAAATACAATTACAGAAAGGGCATTTCAAAACACCAATTTCGGCGTCGTTGCCGAGATACTCTTGATGATAAAGGCGCAGCGGTATTTTTGAGAGCACAACAGGTGGTTAGGTGCGATCGATATATTTCTAACAATAAGTTAATAGCAATAATTTTGAGAATTTTTCTCGCCATAACCATGATGTGATTCTGAGGGGCGTCGTAGTGGAGGGCTGCAGAATTTCGACCACCTGGGTTCCTTAACGTGCACATAAATCTAAGTACACGGGCCTCAAGCAATTTTGCCTGCACCTACGGCTGATATGCGGTCCCGCTGCCTTTGGGTCAGCAGTCCAGCACCGATCTATCTTTCAAACCGACATGAAAGTAAAAAGTGAAAGAGTTGCGACTGTCAAGATGCTTTCACTGAGTGGCGAATTTCTATTTGGTAACTGTAGTGCTTTGGCCACAACTGTATGAATTAATCCGGTTAACATTGTAGTTAAATAGGCTACCGGCACTCATGGTGTCACTTTGTTCCGAAAGTTTTGAGAAATAAATTGGATATTGGCCTGTGCCTTTGTAGTCAGGTTTTTCTTGACGGTTCCTTAAAACCTCTTCGTTGCCAAGGTCATTACATCGTCGTCAAAAGTAGCGTTCTCTAATGGCTCTTCCACCAGCCTCGAGCGCTAATCTACGCAACAACGCCTCTGAAAAAGCATTTGTTGTAGCTTATTAACCGTGTAAAATTGCAGGTGGACTTGCGATGAAACCGGGCGTATTTTTAAGCCATTGTTTAATCGAAATGTCATGCACATGCCTTAGCAATTTCGCGCTCGACGTACCTTTTTCCGTGACAGTTACGTTGTTGATAACGGTTACCCGCTGACCACACACCATCCACGGATCAAAAATAAACAATTTGGTTACCAGGCACAAAGCTAGTACGGATAGTGACACCGCCATAGTACGGATCTCGCCTCAGTAAATGCGAGCGGTTTTCAGACGAAGACATCTATTGTTTTCTCACTCATGGCTTATGTAGCGTATATATTTCTGATGTGTCGGTCACGACGTCGTCACATGTCAACACAGATGAGGCCACAATACTGAACGCCCGTTCACTTCTTTTTGTTATTAGTTTGGCGCGGGTAACTGACTTAGCGCACGGGCCGTGTTTGCGCACATTTTAAAACGCCGTAGTTGACATTCAGCACAAAAAACCCAGTAATGAAGTAATGAACTGTTTTCTTTTGAAGTGACATTATGAAGCATCACAACAAAATGGCACATGATGAAGGTCACCATTACGTACACGAAACACGCGAAGGCCAGCTGCAGAAGGCCACAGTTAAATAAACAAATTTTCGCTTTCTCTGCCATGCACCGCAGAAATTGCTGATATTAAATCAGCGCTGACATTACTGATTATACAGACCAATATGAAAGTTCAATGTTGATAATCTAAGGAAGCCTCCGCTGATGAAATTGGTATGTAGACATGTATCTTTCACCACCAATGGCCATATGGATAGTGAGGACTATACTTGTTTGAAGTTTACTTGCTAAAAAGTCGTGTTATGAATTTTAGCATGTTAATTAGCTCCATTAAGAAACAACTACGTACAATAGTGCACTTCATTTTTAAGCCATCCATTGTTGGGTAGCGCACTACTTGACAAAACACAAAAGAAGAGGACAGGACAAGCGCCTTTCAGTCCTACTACAGTTTATTTTTAAGACGCGAAATTTTTAATATTGCAGGAAAAAAAACGTGTTTCTCCTCAATCAAAAAAGGAAGCTATAAAAATATGTATAGAAAAGCACCCCAATATCATACTGCGTTTGACTCGGCCTCACAATCACGCTAACCTGCTTTAGCTATTCAGAAATAAGGGGTTAAACAGAACACTTTCGGCATAAAGGAAAAATATCGATACAAGACACTTACGCTGTAATAGGAAGTATGCTAAGCTTCCTACGGAGATTTGTGACACAATTCAAAGATGGCACACCTATAGACCTTTCCACAGACAGCACCCTAAGCGTCTCCATAATCCTCTCCGGGTTGTGCTAAATAGGCAAGATCCACCGAAAATGCACTGCCGAGAGTGTGACGTCAATCTTTGTACTCCTGTAACAGCATGGCAGCGTTTCTTCTCTCATGTGAAAAGTGCTGTAGTAACTATCGAAGGGCGTAATTTGGCCCGAAGGAACACTGTGCTGTCAAGAAACTTGTTACATTTCTAGGCACTCCACTGAAACAATTATGTACACTGCCAGCTATGCAAATGTCCTTCCCGGGAGGCAGTCCTGTCTCATTCTATCAGTCGCCTTCACATACAAGCCTTCAGTGTTGGTCTTGTCATCTAGCAAAGGCAGGCGCACAGCGGGTGCAGGGTAGAGGGGGGGAGGCGTGGCCGTTGCCTAATCATCGAAGGAGAGCGCCGACTGTACCCGGTAAGTTTGCCTAGACGGGCCCTTCCCGTCACACCATTAAAGTCCAAGTTTGTCACAACGCGGCTGATGCCGCATTTCTAGAACAGTTCACTGCTCACCTTTAACAGTGGAGAGCCGTGGACTAATTGCAGGCTGTTGTGGGAAGTCCGTCGTTGATTCATTTTCATTTCTGCATAATTGCGTAGCTTCTTTCTCTTTTTAATCGACGAACGGTGAGCCCTAATGGAGAACCCCGCGCACGGCTTCGACAGTGTTGCCACGTTTGGCGATACGCCTGATTGGGCGACAGAAATTTTAGGGGTGAAACACTTTAGGGTATTGTTTGTCCGTTGTTGTGCGTTGTCCGTGCTCACGGCTCAGCACATGCAAGGTAACTACTATACGCCATGACGATGACGCTGATGACGATGAATAATAAGCACCTTCCGGACCAAACATTCTCGTTCTGCCATGGATGAAAACGAACGTGAACGCGCTGTCGCCCGGGAAAGGTAACGCCGACGCAGACAACACCCATTGACGCTGAGGACGATGACGAATAAGCGCGTCCCAGACCACCCATTCTCTTTCTGCCATGGATGAAAACGAACGTGAACGCGCTTTCGCCCGCGGAAGGCAACACCGACGCAGACAACAAGCTACCCCGAATGTGTGAGCTCGCGAAGCCGTGGCAAAGCCGCAACGCCGGCAACATGCTGCTACTCCGGAGGCGAGAGCGCAGCATGTGGCGGCTCAACGTCTACGCAGACAGCAAGCTACCCTGAGACGAGAGCTCCGGAAGCAGCGGCAAAACGGCAACGCTGACCACTAGCTGCTACCCTGGTGCTGAAGGCGCGGGAAGCGGCGGCTCAACGGCAGAAACACATTGTGTACACTGTACACAGGTGTACTGACTCATTTACATCCGCGAGTGCGCAATGTCACGGGTGATTTACGGTAAGAAGCATGCCCAGTGCTTCGCCCACTCGTCATGATTCACTTCATGACGATGCGTGGATTTTTTTTCACTTCCACAAGGGCGAGTTCATAGGTCTGTAAGTTTTCAAGCCCTTGACGTGTAGTTTCCTATGGATTAAGATGATGATAGCATTTTTCCGAAGATCCCAGCACGCACACAGTTGGGATACACTTTGTAGACAGGGCAGCGAGTTTTCTAGCACAATCTGTCCATAATCCTGAACAAATATGATGTTACCTGATTTGCACTAATGGTGAGCTTACTGTCCGTTGTCGAGAAACTATTCACAAAGGTAATAGCTAATGGAATCGGGGCCACATTAGAGTTCAATCAAGCAAAGGGCCAAGTAGGATTTGGCACAGGCTACTCGAAAAAAACCATATTCACTCTCTCAATTAGGCGATAGAGAAATGCATGAAGGAAGCCACATATATGACTTCATAGGTTATGGTAAAGACTTCAATTCCACCTAAATCTCAAAAGCCGTGCCGGCGCTGCAGAATCAGGGCATAGATGAAAGATATTGTCGCGACGTCAAAGCAGAAGTCTTAGCGCACAGATCGAGCGAACAGCAGCAGGTTGGTTTTTTGTTTTTAATAGTGCGCGACAGCGAGATCTTCTTCTTTTTCCTTTCTATCTTCTTTGCATAGCATATGCATAATTGTGTTGTCGTCTTTCTCGCCACATTTGCACTTGCTTTCGGCATTTGCCTCCCTCCGAAAGAGTCATTGTCCTGATGCGCAACCTAGGCGCTCGACTTGGCAAAGAGTACACATATGCAATGGTGGCACCAATACGACCATCGGCAGTAAACTCGATAAGTAAGGTTTCGTCCGCACGAAGTGCGTGATTTCGGGAAATGCTTTCGGCGATTGCAACTGCAATCACTGTCGGGAAAAGACCTCGTAGTTCACGTCGTGTGACTGTATGACCCAAATCTCGTTGAATCGTCGGGTGACTCTGTGTGGCCCAAATTATCGTCTCAGCAGTTTTTCAGGCAGTCCTCGTCGACGTATTGACATTCAGACCCGTAACTTGTCGCCTGGTGTGTAGCTAACGAACTTGTGTCGTGGGTCGTACCGTTTTGCATCTTGGTGTTGCTGCGGACAGATGCATGCGCGCGCAAGCAGTCTGGCTTCCTCGGCATGCTCAGTGAATTCTTCGGCGTCTGTATGAATGTCGTGAGACTAGTGCGGCAGCATAGCGTCCAACGTTGTCGTGACTTCGCGACCATGCATCAAACTGGAACAGGTGCCATTCCCGTAGCTTCTTGTCGAGCGGTATTGCAAGCGAAAGTCACGTAGAGCAACATCTGATCCCAGTTTTTATGTTTGGGGTCGACGTACATGCAGAACATGGCTGTTAGTGTAATTAAGGCGCTCCTTTAATCCATTGGTTGGGGGATGGTATGCAGTTATTCTCCGGTGAGCTTGTAACGCACTAGTTCGGGCTACAAGAACCTGATCAGGAGAAGACGACGACGACGACGACAGAACAACCACGAGAGATTCGCGCCTGTTTTCGTTCGCGTCTGTATAAATGGCTTCAGAGGAAATACATAATTTGTGGTCTCACAGAGGCGACATCTGTCTGCCTGTTCCCAGAAATTGGTGACCCGAACTTCGCCTGATCGCTGTCGCTTCCTGACTTGCGCTCGCCTCAGCGGCTTCGCTTGGCCTACAGCTGCAGGAACTCGAGCACCGCAGTCTTCGCACTCCTTCCCGAAGCCAGACACCTATGACCTCTCATCAGGTGTCGCGCCTGTTCTCGTTCATGTCTGCATAAATGGCTTCAGAGGAAATACATACTTTGTGGTCTCACAGAATTGACATCTGTCTGCCTGTTCCCCCCAAAAGAGTTCTGCGGTGAAGGCAGTTCTTTTGTCTGTGATGACACTTGATCGGGCACCATGCCGAAGGACGACGTCTTCTATCAAGACTTGAGCAGCTTCTACTGCTTCTCCCTGATGCATAGCTTTAGTCTCCGCTTAGCGAGAGAGATTATCGGTGGCGACAATAATCCATCTGTTCCCCGCTGAAGAAGTTGAGAATGGGCCCAGGAAATCTATTCCGATCTGGGAGAACGGCTTTGCTGGTGCTCCAACTGAATGTAAGAGACCGGATGGCTTGCCGGGGGGCCGCTTTGCGTCTTTGGCGGTCGGCAAAAGTTGGCGCGTGACGTTTAACAGGAGCAGGTAGATTTGGCCAGTAGTACTTGCGTCGCAGTCGGCAGTGTCCATGTGTAGCCTGGATGACCAGAAGTGGCTTCATCATGGCGCGCTTTCAGAATTTCTTTTAGAAGCGATGCAGTCACGAGGAGCAAGTGCGTGCGGCCGGTTGCAGAAAAGTTTTTCATATAGAGAACATTGTTTTTACGTCGTCCTACTAAGTAATGAATGAGTGGTAACAGCTTTGGGTCGGTGCGCTACGCTTGTGCAATTTGTTGCTATAGTGGCCGCGTTGGCAACTCCCAAGAATGCAGCGTCGATATTCTCGTCATTAGGAGCGGCACGATCGACTGGCGGCCGCGACAGCCAGCCGGCGTCACTATGCCTGTTCGCGGATTTATAGATGATGGTCATGTCAAACTCTTATATCCCAAGACTCCAGCGCGCCAAACGGCCAGATGGTGAAATGGGGTTCTTATAATTGAACTGATAGAACGAGTA
>JALIZH010028602.1:0-10932 GCA_030522465.1 Rhipicephalus appendiculatus | reverse complement strand
TCCGCAGCCCACTGCGCTAGACAGCACATCCACGCGCCATGCTTGTGCCGGCGTTATCACGGTGAGCTATTTATATGCACCATATAAAGCACGCACGTTTTCTATCACACAATGCTTTTAAATTTTCTTTTAAATTGAAAACTGTCCTTGAGCCGCGCACGAAAAAATGGCCCTGTACCCATTTGTGATGTAGAAGGAAAAACAAAAAAAAAAAAAAACACCGGCACACTTTTAGTCAGACGCCACCGTGTGGCAGGAGACGCTGAGGGGTCATTCCACGTGCCGCATTTTAAAATTTTAAAAAGTATCAATCAGAGTTTGCTTTGCTTCTGCATTGTGGACACTTGTAGCGCGTTGTTGAAACACAAAGCCGTAACAACTGTGACAGTTCTTAGTTCACGCTTGTTCTGTGTAAATACCTATGCCTTCTTTTCAAGTGACCTTCTTTGTGCTGCAGCGGCGCGCTGCAAGTATCGAGCGTCTTGTCGTTCTTCGTGTGACATTCTAAATTCTTGCTCTCGCATTGATTGCTTCGCCCTAATGGCGAAACTGTGACTTTTTCAACCACCCACAGCATCATATCATAGCAATATATAATCTCGTGACGGATGTGGATGCTAGTAAGAGGTAAAAGAAGACTATACCACCTGCCGTGGCCGCGTACTACCACCTGCCATGGCCGCTCAAGACAATCCGGGTTCGTCCGACACCACCGGCCCACTGCGGCCTCCACCTACCGGTTTTACCATCAACAGCCGCCAGCGTGATCCACCTGTGTTGTCTGGTCTACGAGAGGACAACGTCCAAGGCTGGCTACAAAGTTCAACCTCGTCAGCTACTTGAACAGGTGGGACAGCCCCTAGAAGTTGCGGAATGTCCCCTTCTACCTGTCTGATGTAGCGAAAACCTTGGTTTGGAACCATCACCCAGATCTTCCCGACTGGGACACGTTTACGCAACAGCTTCATCAGATTTTCGGTGCTCCCACAGTTCGTGCTGAGGCAGCGCAGAAGCTGGCTCAGCGCATTCAACTGCCTGGTGAATCGTACGCCCCGTACATTGAGGATGTTCTTTCATTGTTCAAGCGTGTAAGCTCTGCCATGTCCTAAGCCGACCACATACGCCGTATTATTAAACCCGTAGACACCGTCGCCTTTAACGCCCATGCTACGCAAAGTATTGCCACCACTCAAGACGTAATCACCATTTGCCAGTGTCTTGAAGAACTCGAGACTGTTCGCGTCTTACAATACGTCGGACATTCGTCTTCCTGCGGCCTTCGACTCACGTACGCTATCCACGACATCGTTCATGAGAAGCTTCATGGTCGTTGCGCTTCCTGCGCTCCACAGTCTTCTCTGCCTACTGCTCCGACCAACTTTCGGGACATTATTAAGCAAGAGATAGCGTCCAGGTAACATCTAACGTGCTCCGACGGTCCCTGTGCTCTTCAGGTGCCAACGTACGCCTACTTTTCGGCGCTCTCTGCACCCACCACCGTCCCTGCGCTACGCCAGAAGACCACCCACCTGTGGCTTCGTTGTCACCGCCGATGCGTCTACAGCCTTATTATACCACGCAGGGACGTTCTCGGCTCATCTGCTACTATTGTGGCTACCGAGGACACATCTCTCGGTTTTGCCGACGGCACCAACAGAACGAGCGGCGTGGCTACACTCCCAAGGAACGCGCAGGCGTCCGTCCAACATCATCATCATCATCATCATCATCAGCCTGTCTACGCCCACTGAAGGACAAAGGCCTCTCCCATGTATCGCCAATCAACCCGGTCCTGTGCTTTCTGCTGCCACGTTATACCTGCAAACTACTTAATCTCATCTACCCACCTAATTTTCTGTCTCCCCCCTCACGCGTTTGCCATCTCTTGGAATCCAGTCAGTTACCCTTATTAACCAGCGGTTATCCTGCTGACGTGCTACGTGCCCGGCCCAAGTCCATTTCTTCTTCTTGATATGAACTGTGATATCCTTAACGCCCGTTTGTTCCCTGACCCACTCTGCTCTCTTCCTGTCTCATAAGCTTACACCTATAATTTCCCTTTCCATCGCTCGCTGCGTCGTCCTCAACTTAAGTTGAACCCTCTTTGTAAGTCTCCAGGTTTCTGCCCCGTAGGTAAGTACCGGTAAGATGCAGCTGTTATATACCTTCCTCTTCAGGGATAGTGGTAGACTACCATTTATGATTTGACAATGCTTGCCGAATGTGCTCCATCCCATCCTTATTATTCTAGTTATTTCACTCTCATGGTTCGGCTCCGCGGTTACTACCTGTCCTAAGTAGACGTACTCTGGTAGACCTCTCCTCCTTACAGTGTTGATATCCTTGTGGAATTCGCGAGTCTCGCCCCCCGGTCACCATCTCCACGTCAATTTTCATTGGCACCTCTGCGACACACCTCTCATGCTCACTCGGGAAACGCCCACTTGGGAAACTCCCCGATGCAGTTTTAGGAGGGGGAAACTGCATCCATCGGACAGGAAACAATTACTCCTGGGCGACCGCCCAACTTATTAGTATGAGTTGAAAGAAGGTATACGCGTCGCACCTCTTGTGGATACTGGCACCGCCACTTCAATTAATCGCGCTTACTTTTGTTCCCGCCTCCGAAAAGCGACCACGCCTTACTGTGGCCCATCTCTCTCTGCAGCGACGAACACCATCATTTGTTTCCTCGCATAATGTATGTTTCGTGTTTGCATCCATGGTATTCGTCATTACACTGTCTTCGCAGTTTTCCGTGAGTGCACCCACGAACTCATTTAGGGTTGGGACTTCTGGTCTTCCGCGTCCACCTCTATATCTTGTCGTCAGCGCCTCATACATCTCAATGCCACTGACTCATATCTGCCTGAACAAGAAGGGGGCATTCGCCTCGTCAACACCTCTGCTTATGTTCTTTGACCATCCAAAGAAGAAATCTTAAGCGTTAATTGTAGATGGTGACGTGCCCGCAACATTGTGGATGGCGACGTGGCCGTCTTACCTTACGGCCATGCCCCACACCGAGGAGTGCGGATTATTCCAGGCCTTATTCACTTCTCTGAAGGATTTGCATTCCTTACTGCCCTAAATCACACCCCCCAAACCCTTACTCCTAACGTGTCGATCAACAGTCACTTGCGCGGATGACCCTGATCCCCTTCCAAACGTTGCCCTTCCACTTCAAGAAATACCAGAGTCAACCATGCCGCCACTCAACTCTCCCACACCTTTGGCGTCAACCATAAGCCCTAATCTGACAGAAGCCCGGAGACAAGATTTGCTCACCTTACTGAACCGACATCGTTGTTTGTTCGATATTAATTCGCCTGTTCTTGGTATGGCCACTGCCGCAACTCACCGTATCCATACTGACATACTGACAGCTCCCGCATCATTCACCGGCACCCATATCGCCTGTCTCTGGCTAAGCGCAATATCGTTGAGGAAAACATCTCAGACATGCTGCGACGGAACATCATATGACCTCCCTCAAGTCCATAGTTCTCCCCAGTTGCATTAGTGAACACGCTAACTGTGAACACGCTACACACTCAGAAGCCGGGGAGCCGTTAACGATCAACATTAATATGCCCTCAGACGCGCCAGTGCTACGTGCGCGAAGTTCAGCGCAGTCATTGGCCGAATGCGCAGGTGGTCACCTTGCGCTGAGCAAGAATCAAAATGCTGGTGCAGGAGACCTGGCAGTCCAGTTAACGCGCGCCGATGGCCTGACTATTGGCTTCCACAACAAGGTCGCCACATCTAGGACACCGGATTCGACGGATACCGTGTACAGCAGACACGCACCAGCAAGCACTTGCACTTGCAGAGGCATTACCATCCTGTTCAAAGATGTCTCTCTAATGAAGTCCCGAGAGACCTACACAGCTGCAGGCATCGAAGACATGCCGCTGCGATTTAAGCGTCGCTCCCTTACAACCAAACTACTCGAAATTTTGTCGCCGACACAGCAGTCCCATGTGTGCGGCGCTAAATTAGTGGGCATTGATGACGCGGCAGTGCGGAAGCTTGGCCCGATGTTGCGGAAAAAGTGCTAGCTGCTAGCGTCGTCTTCTGCCGCTCACCGCAGTAGGCGACAGGGCGACCGAGGCCGTCAGCGACAATCCTGACACCGCCAGTGTCTTCCCCCAGAATGTCCGTCAGCTTGGACAGACAAGCGGTTATCACCACAACCCCAGCTGACGCAAAACCGACCACCGCGGAACAGCCAAATCCGCCGCGTTGGAATGGACCTCTACGGACCACTGCCATTGACAACGGCAGGCAATTGATGGGCTATCGTCGCTGTGCACCACCTTACACGTTACACTTAAACCGCTGCTCTTCCCACGGACGAAAAAAGTGGACGAGAAGATAACTTGCAACCGGCAGGGACCGAACCTGCGCAGGTTCGGTCCCTGCTGGTGGCAAGTTATCTTTTCGTCCACTTTTCTTGCTTCACATTTACATTACAATTGCTTCTAATAATATCCCCTATACTTTCCTTGGCATCATTGTCTGTTAGTTCTCATTAATATTGTGTTTAACAAAGCAAACGAGCTCTTAGTCTTACACTTCTTTCCTGCAAACTAGCCAAGTGGCTTACTGCGGCGGACCAACAGCGCCAGAAGGAGGCCCGCGACAACGACTATCCTCCTGCCACAACGTTCATTCCTGGAGCACTTGTATGGCTGCATGTGCCGTCCTGCGCTCCTGGTTTGTCTCCCAAACTACCCTCAAATTATCATGCTCCCCACCACGTGGTCGAGCGCACTTCATCAGTGAACTACGCTATTGAACGTCTTACGCCACCGAGCGACCGTCGTCGGCGTGGACGGGATATTGTTCACGTAGACCACCTCAAGCCATACTTCGACCCGCTTGTTCCTACCTGTTAGAGTGCCTGGATGGCTTCATCTTCCTCGACGGGGTCAATTGTAATGAAGAAAGGCAGACAGTGCAATCACGGGTTTAGCTATCATCATCACACAGGGAAGGCACAGATCGGCGTTCGAACATCATCTTGTTCTGCCTGCGTACTCTTTTGAGCTACCACCCGCTTCTTAGGCCAGCCCAATAAACCTTTTTACACAAGGAAAGTGCGCTAGCTAGATGACGATTATAGTATTGTGGCTGAACTACTCCCCAAATATTCCATTTTTTTTCTTGAAGGTGCATTCTTCATCACAGTGAGATCAAGTACAATTCGTTAAGGAAGTGTGGGTGTGGCCTCTATCTATCATAGCAGCCCTCATGAAAAGTTGGGTCACTACAAGGCTCTGCGATAACTCAGTGTCGTCACGTACGAGGTTCTTCAAGAAGCCACTTTCGGCATTCCCAACATGAATTCTTTTCTCTTTCTACACTCAAACCATATTTATTACGCTTTGGGTCACTGTTTTAGTCCATACAATGTTGTACGCTAACTCAGTGACGTAATGTACGAGGTTCTCCCAGACGGCACCTCAAGAAGCCACCGTCAGCATTCCCAATATGAAGTCTTTCCTGTTTCTACAGTTAAACGATCTATATCACGCCTTCAATTAACCGTAGAGTGGCTTTTGCCACGTTGACGACACATCGTCTTTTTTTTCACGCTTCTGGGTTTCTTCATGATGGATCTGTCTTGTGTTTTTCCTTGATATGTACTTTGAGCGCTGCAGGTAAGGTTATTTTGCGTTGCGACACAGTTTAGATCATTTTTACTATAGCATTCTTTTTGAACTTACTTGCTGTTTACTTGAAAACGCAGTATCGATAAGGTCATTCTTTTAGAGAAGAACAAACGCCACGTTGGTGTTCTTCAATTACGCGTCCCAGACATATCTAAGTATTGTATAATCCTCAATTATGTGTATGCCAACACAAAGGCTGTGGTAGATATGTTGTTTTGATGTGGTTCATTTGTACGCGATCTTCTTTGTTTTCAGCATCTTGGAGATGAAAACGTAGTAAACCGCATGAAGGAGGGTGCCAACTACACATGCAGATTAGGTCTATGCAACAACGACGGTGAATGCAATCCGTGGGATCTCTATCTCGGTTGCTGGAAGCCTAAAGAGCCTGTTGTAAAGTATAACCTGAGAGATTTTCCACCTGTTTAAACAGATTTCCATGTGTTTTGATGTTGCTGATATTTCAATAAACGTATCTTTGACAAAGTGTGACGTAGTGAATTGAATTCGCTGGTATACGATCCTATTGTTGGGTGGCTTTCAGTGACAATGCCAGTGCATAGATATGTAATGGGGTCTGTGCTTCAGGGTGTCTGACAAGGGGTTCAAGACAACAACGTATGTATATATCGCTGTAGTAGAGCTTCGTGCTGTGTCACTACTGTATATAGATGGTGTTTCAAGAAAGGTGTCCGAAAATCACCAAAAATAAAGGAAATTGAAATTCGCTCACTCACTCGTAAATAATATTTCCGTAATGGGAGTCTCCTTATGGTGACTAGACACGCAATTACGACAGTAACTAAATAAAATAAATTTATTAAATTTGTAATTAGTCCGCACAGGCGGTCGGGTCACATGGGAGCAACCCTGTCCTTCCTGCGAAAAGGCCATTTCCGCTTTGCCATTTTGGGAAATCGGGCTTTGGTAATTATTGCGGTGCAATGAAGCTCAACCAAATTCACCGGCGGCACCAAAACCGAACCTCCAAATAGCGCGACTAGCAGACGACCAGCATGACGTCACGGTTAACGACGGTGATAGCGGTGGTGCCATTTCTTCGGCCTTTGTTAATGCACGTGCGCCATACGAGCTCTAATCGCAAACGAAACCCGCAAAACCACGAAGTGAATACTATCGATGGTCGTTACAACGACGATCGCCGATTCTGGACGTCTCGGACGAGCACGGTGGTCGCGTTCTTCCGAGTTTCGGTTCGGTTTCGCCGGCGAAATTCATCAGACTTCATTACTCGCTAAGCTGCCTTTATGAAATCAGAAATCGGCAACAGGCTCTTCGCCGAAAAAACTGCAAATTTCTCATTTGACTTGACCACCTGTCTCAACTAATTAAAAAGTTAGTTAACCTAATTTCTTTAATTCCTGGCGTAATTGATGCCTATACTCAGCTTAACCCTTACTCAACCTTTGACGAGTATAGTCGTCATGAGATTTTCTAACAGTAGAACCGATGACTATATCCGTCATCAACACATCATCAACAAAATTTGGTCCCCCCGCGGAACCACTGACGACTACATCCGCCGTAGTTGTGGTTCGCGATGCCAAATGGTCCCACTTGTCCCTGTGTTTTCAATAGAGTTTATTCTTCCTCCTCCTCCCGTGTCTCGCCTTTCATTGCATTGTCGCCTCTGATGCCACGCATGCGGTATCATTGTACGCAATTAGAAAAGTAAAGAAACGTTGTTTCATTGAAATGATGGTACAGTTTTGTGCAAGAAATTGGAGCTGTACAAAGTGAGCGAAAAAAATTTATCGGTCATTTTGGCAAGTTTTTTTTTCTTTCGGTCGCGAAAGGGTTAGGATGCCTGCCGCCACAGAAAAAGTAATTGTGAAGGCAGCATGAAATGTCTCATATTCCTTATTTCTGAGGATTTTCGGGCACACTTCTTGAAGCACCCTGTATACATACTCCGAATAGTTCTTCGCTTGTTCTACATTGTGATCAGCCGCAAAGAAAGCAGTTCACAGTAAGCGCGCGTACTCTGTTCTCTCAATTATCTATGTTCCGTTTTGTTCACGCTAGGTTATTTAAGACAGAATCTTGTTCCGACCTGAAAATAAACTATAACTTTTTAGCAACGTACGCACATAAGAAATCATTGGCATGAACACCGGAGCACAAATGTGGCAGAGTGCTTTTCACTCAGAATGTTTCTTTTAACACGAAAGTGTTTTATGCCGGGGTCCACCACGGCCCCACTGACGAATTCCGGTCATGGATATGACATTGTAATGAATACACCAACAGATGGCAAAGAAAAATTACACCATCTCCCGCTAAAGGGAACCATGTGTAGATGTGAAGCAGCGGGCGCTAACGCTTACACTGGCGGGGCTTTGACGCTGGCGCTCATCGCAGCGTTGCGCAGGAGAGAAAACTGGGGAGGCGCAAAGCACGCAGTGATGGAGCGGTGTTTCCTACTGGAACATGTCAATCGCTGCTAATGGGCAATGAGAGACAGAAGACTCCGACTGGACACAGAGACCCGCAGTCCGCTTTTAGTTAACGCGCACGCTGCGAATTTTTATTGTTCAACAACGCACGGGAGAAATCTCCCACCGGAACTTCCTTGGAGGTCAAAATCCAGTGCCATATATACGGGGTGCCCAGTGAACGGTTGTGCAGCGCGAGCAGTCGGTTTTTTCAACCAAAAAACTCGCTAGCAGACGCTGCCTGCGTCGGCGTCGCGAGGCGATAGAGGGGGGAGCGTAGGAGAGGAGAGAGAGGAGGGGACGAGCATGCGCAGTGGGAGTGTGAGTGATTCTTTATTCATAAAAAAAAAAAAAGGGGGGGGGAGGTAGGGAAATGGGGGAGGAGTGCACGATAACTGTCTCAATGAGGACACCTTAACCGAAACACTCGCGGGGGTCGGGGATCAAAGGGACAGTGAGAGAGAGGGAGAGAGAAAAAAAAAGTAGGATTAAAAAAAAAAAAAGAAAAAAAAAGGAAAAAAAAAAAAAACTTCGGACTCGCGAGGAGCTCTGGTTGACCGTGGCGAGCGGCTTAAAAAAGCCGCGCGATTAAGTTCGACTCTTCGAGGAAGGCGAGGAGGGCCGAAAGCGCAACACGGCGGCTATCCTCGTGGCCGGTAGGGTGGAGGAAGTCCTGTAGGGTCACACAGGGTAGGCCGACGCGGCGGTACGCCATGACGAGCCGCTTCCGTGCGTCAATAAGGGACGGGCACTCGCACACGAGATGCACAACTGTTTCCACCGCGCCGCAATCGACGCAGTTCGGTGAAGCCGCGCCGCGGAGACGATGCCTACGCTCCGCGGGCCACACAGATCCGGTCCTCAGAGCGAGGAGGAGCGCGCGATCGCGGCGGGGGAATCCAGCAGTAGGAAGCGGAGGAGGGGGGGCGTCCAGCGGCGACCCGCGCGTCAGGATGATCGCGCGCTAGCTCACGTCGAAAGTTGATGCGCGCAGAGTCAAACGACGTGGCGTAATCCGTCAGCGGGGTCGCGGCAGAGTGTGCTCGCTTTGCGAGCTCGTCCGCTGCCTCGTTGCCTGCGATGCCGACGTGGGATGGGAGCCACTGCAAGACAACGTCACAGCCACTCTCTCGAAGTGCCAGGAGTTTCTGGGCGACGCGCTGTGCGAGCGGAGGGCCGGAGTCCTCCCTCGCGAGCTGGCGCAGGGCTGGTTTAGAGTCGCAGAAAATAGCTGCGCTCGTGACAGCCGGCGAGTCGCGAAGGAGATCAGCAGCCAGCTCCAGACCCACCAGTTCGGCTGTGGTGGAAGAGGCACAGTAGCTCAGGCGTCGCTGGAGTTCAGTGCCGAGCTCGGGGGCGACGCAGGCTGCTGCAGCGGAGCGGTCCTGTAGTACAGAGCCGTCGGAGAAGACGTGGGTCCTGCCGGCGAGGTCCTCGTGCATCCGCGCTGCGGCTTCCTGCGCGATGGCACAGCGGGGGGTGTTGCGCTTAGAGCGGACACCAGGGAGCTCGAGGGTAACTCGCAGGGGCTCGCGGCAATGAGGGGCGGGCCAGCGTGCAGGGGGCGTCGGTTCGTCAACCACCACACTGTCGTAGAAGTCGAGGATTCGGCCGACGCGCGAGTTGGGGGACTGCACGAAGTCGGGCGAGGAGGGGGCCAGCGTCCGGGGCCTGGTGTAGGCGCTCCATGTGGCACAGGGCACGCAGGTCAGATGTTGATGAAACCGGCCACGCGCGAGCTTCCGCAAGTGTTTCTGCCACACGAGAACTGCGTGGAAATCCGTGGCACATGCGGATCACTCGGAGGTAATCGCGTTCCAGTGCGCGCCGCTGCACCTCTCGAACACTGCACAGTGGGAGGGCGTAGTGCACTAAGGAAAGCGCCATTGCCTCGTAGATGGTGCACGCAAATGAAGGGGGGCAGCCGTCGCCACGGGCGAGGAGTCGGCGAACACAGGTTTCGACACGACGGGCGTCCTGGCGAATGCGCTTGACAGCAGGCAGCCACCGTAGACGGTTGTCGATGGTGAGCCCGAGGTAGCGCACGGAGCTTCGCCAGGTGATCGGCGCACCGTGAAGCTGAAGACACGGGAGATGGCGGCGCGGAGCAGCTCTAGGGTGGACAACGAGTGCCTCAGTCTTCGTGGGAGAGAGTGCCAGGCCGATGCCCTCCAAGAAAGCAGCAACACATCCGAGAGCTGCCTGAATGCGTTCACGCACAGCACTGCACTTCCGTGTGGGGCCGCGCACGTACAGGGCGACGTCGTCGGCATAGATCACCGCGCGCACAGGGAGGTCAGCCGTTTCTGGGAGGCACTTCACAAGAGGCGCGAGCACCAGGTTGAACAGAAACGGGCTTAAAACACTGCCCTGTGGCACACCAGAGTTTACGGGGCGTGGTGAACTTGTCGATTTCCCCACGCGCACAGTAAACGTCCGGTCTGTGAGGAAGGCTAGGACATAGTTCAAGAGCCTGCCCTCTACACCGAGTGCACGCACAGCGCTTATGATGGACGCGTGGGGAAGCGAGTCGAATGCCGACTTGACGTCAAGTAGGAGGAGTATGGCCATCTCCCTGTCGTTCAGGGCCTGCTCCAGCGTGCTGACGACGGCAGCGAGGCAGTCAGCTGTTGCACGATGATGTCGGAAGCCACACTGTTCAGGTGGGAACACGCCGCGCGCCGCCGCGATCCATTGGAGTCGGTAAAGGGCCATTCCCTCCATGGTTTTCCCAGCCACGGATGTGAGGGAGATGGGCCGATACGACTTTAGCTCGCGGGGCGGCTTGCCTCGCTTTA
>JALIZH010028601.1:0-11561 GCA_030522465.1 Rhipicephalus appendiculatus | reverse complement strand
TCGCGTAGCATGAGTTTCGTCGCAGTCACAGCGTCTGAGGCATCCGCAGGATCATAAATCACTTGTGGTCTCTACAGTAAGCAATAAGGTACATTGAGTCTCTCTGAATTCCACAATGTATTTTTTTTGCAGACACACACCCGTGTACTAATTGCAACTAAAATATGTATGGCAACAATCCAAAAGGAATGCTTTGTTATTTGGTCCCTACCGTAATTAGAGCGCGAAGTTGAAACTTCAGCGCCAACATTTTTGTATCATATCTAATCTACATATATCAACAACAATTCAATATTTCAGTGTACCAAACAACAAATTTCATTGCAACATTATTGCGGCATGTTATCAAGTATTTTAAACCACCTCAGTAATGTTAAGGAAATCCTAATAGAGAAAAAGAAAGAGTTATATTCTATCAACTTACGTAGCAGAGGAACGCTTCATCACAGATAAGAAAACAAGGGAGTTTACCCTTGAGGTCTCCACTAGAGCTGTGCACATGCCCCCTTTCCGGGACCGAGCCCGGCCGGGCCCGTTGACCTCGTCGAAGGTCCGCCCAAGACCGACGCTAAAGGGCTGCGAGCCCGCCCGGCCCGGCGCGATGTACAAAAACAAAAAGCCCAAGCACGGCCCAGTCGAGCCCGACATTTCGAAGGTTTGTTGCGGAGACATGATATTGTTGTCCGATAATGCGGCATTTTAGTGAACTCAGCAAATTGAAAGATAACCAAACGACACATGACAGGCACGATATACGCAGATTTCAAGTTGTCGTTTAAAAATAACTCGCTGTTCAATGATTCGGGATTCGGTAAAGTGCGGCTCTTCTGCATTACATAGTAGTAGTAGTAGTAGTAGTAGTAGTATTAGTAGTAGTAGTTGTAAAGACTTCACTTGTAGTAGGTTTGAGGAGTTGGAGGCCTTCGGATAGGGGCCACGGGTAGCCGGAATGGGGAATATATTTTATTGCGATAGCAATTATATCGGCACTTTCGGCTGGTTTTAGCCGTCGGCGTTGGCGTCATACACCGTATATATATATATGTATCTATATATTTATAAAAACCTCAAAGAAAAATAATTCAGAAAATTGTTTCCGACGCGCGGCATCGAACCAGGGACCTCTCTCGTTCTGCAGCGCGCGGCGCTAACCACTCAGCCACGTAAACGATCGTCCCCCAACGTTTAAACGGCGAGCTATTTATATACAGCGAGTTTTCAGCGTGTTTTCAGCATTTCCAGCGAGATGGCGCAGAGGGCGCGCTTCGCGGGTCTTTAGGTCACCTCCCCCCCCCCCCCCCACCCGTCTCGACGCCCGCTCTCAGGCGCTCCTCTCCGGGCTCGTACTTTGCTCGGTGGGGGGCATGGGGGGGTAGACGCCTCTGCGCGCGCGCGCTTATCTCGCGGTCGGGAGAATAGTACGCCTTAGCCTTTCGCCGGAACGACTGCGTTGTTGTTACCGATCGCACGAAGGTCACTTCGCTCGCTGCAGCCCACCCCGGTTTGCGAAAAGGGCACGCTTTTCAAACACAGCGAAGTAAGAACTGCGACACTTGTTAGTTCGCGCTCGTCTGTACCTGTGAATACGTTTCGTGCGTCGTTTTTGTTTGAGCAGCGCGTTAAGTGTCGAACTGTGAATGTTGTTAGTTCGCTCTCGTCCTGTGCGTGTTGTTTTTGTGCGTCATGTGGGCGTGAGCAGCGCGCTGCACGTTTCAACCTGCTTGACATTCCAATTTGTTGCTATCGCATTCATTGCTTCGCCTTGTGGCGAAACTGTGATTTTTTTTCTCTAAATTGCCTGATTAGCTTTTTTGCCTGATTAGCTTGTGGCGAAACTGGGACTTTTTTCGTAAGCATGGTAAGCTTGGGGGATTTAGACTTATTGTTCTTCCAGAAGCTTTGTACCTCAGGTGCTGGTCAGGAGGATGATTTTCTGGTTAGATAATCACAAATCTTATCCTGTGTGTTCATCGCTACGCGCTGGAAAACAATTCTGGCACAACGTCTATATTTATGGCTTGATTCGGGCTTTGCATCATGACCTAGCATGGTGTAAACCAAATAAATTACTAACAAAAAGAAGTTAAAACCATGTACTGCGACTACACTACCGCTCTTTTTATGACACGAAGTCAGTTGGTTTGTATTGCTCCCACAGCAAAATAAAGCAATGGCAGGACTAAATTTCAAATTTTTTTTTCCTCCATTCAAACAAAAGTTACCTACATCGATTAAACTTTCTGTAAACAAATCTCTTGCGTCAGTCATATCTTTGAATAAACAGGTTTACCGGATTGCAACCAATGATATCTCGTATTTCAATATACAGGATGAAAAGGCTTCAAGTAGAGCACCGAATATACGAGATATTGGTGTTAAAGAGCACTGACACTATGGTCGAAAAAGCTACTTATACGCTAACGGTCTCATGAGTCGACTCACTCAGACTCACCCAGAGTCAGATGGAGCCATCAGTCTGAGTCTGGGTGAGTTCGGCTAGTAATATTTTGGTCAGTTTGTGTCGGAGTGAGTCCTGATGACAAGCTGACAGACGAGGAACTTCATTAAGGTCTGAGTCCGGATGAAAAAAAAAGCTTATTGAGTCTGAGTCCGAGTGAGCCCTAAAAGCAAGGTGTGTTTCATGAGTGAGTCCACATGTGCTCCAATTTTTCGCCGAACTATGGTTTCAATTGTTGTCATGCGACCGGCCCGGGAGCCGGCAGCCTTCCGCAGATCTTCTCTTGAAGACCTTGAAAGCTGGCTGGAAACATGCGACCACGTCGCAGCCTTCAACGACTGGCACAGTGAAGATAGTTAGCATCACGTCTATTTCTACCTAGAAGACGGTGCGAGGACTGTTTCAAGAATAGGGAGTCCGCACTTTGAACCTGGTACATCTTGCGAACCACATATCTTGACACCTTCAAGATGTGGTTCATGAAAAAAACGGCTGCAGCTGTATGGAGACGCGGGTTCAGATCCCAAATTGGAACTTAACGATGTTCACTTTCCCTCGAAATGAAGTAGCCCATGTACAAAATCGGCATCTTACCGCTACTTACCTATATGGGGCAAACACGTGGAGGCTTACAAAGAGTTCTGAGGTTTTATCTTAAGTCGCGGACTGCGCAAGGAGCAATGGAAAGGAAAATGATAGATTTAATTTTAAGGGTCAAGAAGAGAGCAGAGAGAGTCAGCGAACAAACGATTGTCAATAAGGACATCTTTGTCGAAATGAAGACAGAGCAATGCGCGGGGCATGTAGTGCATAGGCAAGACGAGCGCTGGTCATTAAGAGTAATAAATTACATATCAATAAAAACAAAAGGTGTGAGGGGGGCGATAGAAAGTTAGGTGTGCAGATGACATTTAGAAGTTTTCGGGTACAACGTGGCTGCAACAAGCCCAGGATTGGGTTGGTTGTCCTCCAGTGGGTGTAGTCAGGCTGATGAAGTTGGCTGATGACCACACTCACAGCAATCGTGGCCATGAGTGATGTCCGCATTCTCGGATTTGGACAAAGCTGCAACGACAATCCTTACTTCTACACCGACCTTCAACATTAATCGGAGCCTTTCGGCTTGCAGAAGGGAACAGCTTCGAAGTTTTCTGAAACAATAGAAGCACTGCTTTTCGTCGGCTTTCGGTCTTCGACAAACGTTACTTGACAACCAACTCATCATAACTGAAGAAAGCGCTCGTCCGAGTCCCTATTGGGTTTCAATAGGATAACGTGAAACTATAATGCGACAATCAAAGAAATGCCGTAGAATGACATCCTGGAGTGTTGAAGAAGTCCGTGGCCATCACCAGTCGTCATGGTGAAGAAGAAGGATGCAACACTGTTTTTCTGTATCGAGTACCGTCTCCTGAAGTGACGAAGTATGATCTATCTCCACTCCTGTCAGTCCTGTGATTCTGTGCTCTGACGACGTCTTGGATCTATTTTTACGAGCACAAAGATTCTGTCAAAACACAGGCAGAAAATAAACTGGCAGTTAATTGAAGCATTTAATACTAGAAATATGAGAGAGAAGTGTGTAAGCCAAGCGTCCGTCACAATGTCCGATAAGGAATTCGACTTTCTGAAAAGCACTTACAGTAATCCTTCGACAGATGCGTGAGGTCAGCTTCAATTTTTTTGTGTTCTTTTTCTTCTCATGACGTAGGGCTGAATAAATTTTCTTTAGGTTTATCTCGTACGTTCTCAGGTCCACTGGCGGGGGGGCGTTTGTGATTCTTGAAGATAAAAGTGCATTGTTTTGTTTCAAATAAATCAGTTGTGATTTTGAGCTCGCGGTGTCTATTTCTTCTTGTCCGCGTGTATGTTGCGCAGAAAACAGTCATGAGTTACCTTAGTGATCATCACATACACCAATGCGCGTTTGTCGTTTGCTAATAACGTTAAAAGGGTATAAACTTGAACTTGTTGGCTTGGCTTCATAGCAGGGAACAGCGCAGATACACCGGGACAAGAAAGACTGACAGTACATGACAGTACAGACAGTACTTGGCGCAGCGCCAAGTACTGTCAATCTTTCTTGTCCCGTGTATCTGCGCTGTTCCCTGCTATGAAGCTAATAGCGTGTTTGTCGATGACTTTCAGTAGTTGAGTGTATAGGCGTGCGCAGGCTCCGTGGATCCATATCCGTCGTGGAACTGTTCGTGGATCTATTTCGATTCTCCGTACCACTCACTGAGAAATTTCCTGCTACGGAATTTCCCGTCGCGCTCATCCCAGTTTCACCATGCAAGGGTCACCCGCCATGCAGGGGCGTTTCCGCTTTCTTTCTGCTTCTACGCCGCGTTGAGGGAAGGGTTTGCGGAAGAGCTTATTTATCGTTTCGTTGTAGTTCGTCTTTATATTTTCTTCATCTATTCCGGCCTGCGCAGCTATTCCCTCTCACCTAGTCTCTGGCAGAACCAAAATCAGGCGCCTTCATTCTTTGCCTCATTCTCTCGGTTGACAACGCAGGCATGCACGACTAGTGAAGTAATTATGTCTTTGCTTCAACCTCCTGTTTCGAGTGTGTCCCTATAACCACAGTATATCTAAGTGTCGGCACTGTGCATCAACACCTCGTTCTCAGCCTTGAATTCCAGTCAACAACAGTAGTGAGTGCTATGACCTCCCTGAAAGAGTGACCTCTCAAGAAGTAAGGGATTGATGAACATCGGCGAATCTTAGCACCGACATAGCAGACCCTATCCTGGAGGCCAACAGATTTCGGTGAGCCTTGTAGATGTGCGCGTGCAGTAAGTGTTCATAACCGTCATATCTATCACAATACAGTACAGCTTAATTGGCGTGAGGAAGCTTGTTTTCCCCAAATTTCCGCCAGGCGTTTGCTCGGAATGGTCCCATTAACATTTATATTGGAGCGTATCTTTCAAACAAAAGAGCAAGCGGTGGTTTCAAGCACGAAGTGTTCAAGCCTTGGCCAACTACTGCTGATTTTTTTTAGTTTTCAAACTGAGATATTCACGCGCAAACCCCACCCCCCATTTTCCACGCTACGTTCCATGCAGGGATTCTTTACGAATGATTCCACTTCTCAATTTGCGGACTTCTATGCCATATCAGAAAGCAGTGCATATCGTCCAGACATGTATACCGGCTGTAAGACAGTTTTCACCGGCTTGGCTTTATTGTTCGTGGAAAATGCCGGATATGCTTTTCAGGGGTGACCTGAACCCTGTTACCAGGCAACGGCCTTCAGAACTAAACGTGAACGTTCATATACTTGAATAGCGCGTGGCCGCGTAAGAACTAAACGACGAACAGATGATGGCACATCAATGTGTCGATGAGCCGTATCGTTTTGCTGCCTATAGGCAACGTTAATAGTATATCGGTATTTCAAAAAAAATTGGAGGACTCTTAATCTTCGCCTTTAAGAGTTGAACGCGATAGTGACATCCTGTCCCGAGTGCCTACTTCAACCACTTAGTGCATACTTGCTATGCACCCACTACGTACGTGGTGTCAAGGGAATACGTGCAGTAAGGTGTGTGCCGTCTGTAATGGGTGGCTGGCTTTAAACTACGAAATCGTTATGATAGTCCCGTATTCTGACGCCCGATGGTAATGTACGGTTGTACCACGCAATATTCCTGGGATATTACATGTTATATTGCGACGCCTATAAAAAGGACGCTTCAGTTTGCGAAGCATGGAAGTTATTTTCACTGCATTTCCAAGCAGAGGAAGTTATTTTCACTGCATTTCCAAGCAGAGGCGTGGCTGTGTGGTAGAACACCTGCTTGCCACGCAGCCGGCCGGGGTTCGATCCTCACTTGCACCCGGAAATTTTCATTATTTATTTTATTTGCATCTTTCTCGATTTTTCGGTCACGGACAAGATGATGATTTTTCGCTCACAACCAACGACGCCGACGCCGACGCTGGAATTTCTGCGAAACGAGCTCATAAACGCTATCGGGTTAAAAGTATGTAGCTATGTATGGAACTCGTCAAGGCCCAGCACCCGTTTTACTTGTTAAGTAAGAAAGTGCATAGTCGCTGAAATGTTCATTCCAAAACAATAAATCATTCGGGCATATTGTAAAGATTTCTATTGATAATTTATTTATATCAAATAATTTATTATTTCTCTTCGAAACGCCGCTGTCTTTATCGAGACCGCTGGATGAGCTTGACAAAAAAGTCACAGCATATATCCACGAAGTGAATGACGATGAACGAACATGCTCCAGAGGTCCCCAGAGGTCTCGTGCCGCCTCCGGGTGCGCTTGTCGACGAGCCCGTTTAGATTCGGCATCGCTAGCCCTCGCTGCTGCGGCCGCCTCGGTGCTGGTAGTGCCTTGTGCTTGCTGTCAGCGCTGGCGTCTCCCTTCGGCCTCGCGAGCTCTCACCGCAGGGTCTTGGCGTCGAGCCCGCGCTACTGGGAGGAGCAGAATGGAAGAAAGTGAAGCGCCGACAGTGTCGGCACTTTCTTCCATTCTGCTCCTTCCTTTTTCACGAAATGTATTTTGCGCCTCTATCATATGTACCTAAGTAATGGAAGCACTAACTCGCCCAAAAAGAAGTCCTTTTGGTTTTTCTATTGAGTTTCACAGGGATATTGGCCACCGTGTTTCTATGGAACATTTTTTTTCGAATGTCAGTTTAGGGTCTCTTGTGCGAATTAAAAAGGAATTATTGGCCAGCTGTTGACCGTGCGTACTTAGTTTCAGTCGAAACAGCTTAGCGCAGTGGGTATACGACCCTTATTGTGTTCAGTCAAAATCATCTGGTATGCAAGCGTTTTACGCAATTGTCAAAAATGGTGCCCTAATTCCTTTGCGCATACGAACGTAGTCTATTTGAGACATTTCTTCAAAACTGGGCTACTTAAATATTGTGTTTTAGAAGCGGTACTCCATTATACGTATTAACGTCTATCAGTGCATTCGTTTAAGGAGTTGCTAGCCATAAGGCTGATCATTCGAATTTACTTTGCCGAAATTGAATGAAATTATGCATGCCGCTTTCAAGACTACTTGCCCTAGCGCGAATTTTTCCTTGCGTGCGCTCATGTTTCAGTTTTTGCAATCTACGTTCATTCCTACCAACAATGTAAACACTGGGCGAGAAGTCGCAAATTAGGACACGGGCACACAATTCCCATCAATGACGCCGCACGCGCCCATACACAGTGTGGCAGAATGAGAACAGTTTTGGTTTATTTATTGTGTAAGTTGCGGCTGACCTTCAGTGTTCCATCAAGTGTTGAAGAGAAAAACGAAGACACAGAACTGTCAACATCTATATTTTCTTTTACAAAAACGCCAATAGAGACCAATGCCATCGTTTATTTGGTGTAGCGCCTGTTTCCGAATAACTAGGGTGAGAATTGTCTGTAATAAATACAAAAAAAAGAGAAAAAATCTTGTTATACAAATAAAATTGATATAAGAGGCACAATAATTACCAGTCGTATACTCATATAACACCCAGAGCACAACACTTCTTCAGTTTTCACAACTTTCAAATAGAAAGTACGAAGGCAGTGAAAATGATAAACTCACTATCAAAGATAATCCACAGAGGCACGTGGTTTGCAGATCCAACAAATACACAAAATGTTGATCACGCATCAAGGTGACGGTGTCTCTCTCTGCAGCTTTGCACGAAGGAAGCTGCGATGAAGTCTTGCATGTAAGCTGAGGTGCTCATCTTTCCGCAGGAAAGTTGCGATACTAGATCTGATAAAGAGCCGTTTCGCCGATACAAACTTCCATCTACACTGTCGTCCTTTATGAAAGGGAACACGCGAGCGCGTGGCCTGCGCTCTGCGGCGGCTGCCTACAGCACCATCAACCGACAGCTAAGGAAAACACGTCCGCTTTTGGCGTCATCTATTGGCAAACAAGATAACGAGTCATGGCCAGTAGACAAGCGCTGCTTGGTTAAGCTCCCTCTATAGGCACCCGGCAATGCAGTTTACGAGATCCGACGGTAGCGCCAGAACACACAGCCTAGCGAGTAGACGCAGCAAAAAAAAAAAAAAAGCGCGCCACTACGCCACTACATAGCCTATCGACTAGACGCAGTAAAAACGGACCCGCCAAGGCACGTGTGCACTTTTTTTTATGTGGGGGGAGGGGGGTCACGGTTTATTACGGACGCACTCAGGAAGCGTTCGTTGAAAACGTGCCCAAAACGGTGACACTTGAGCGCGTCGATGTGTTCAGCGAGCGTTTCATTTTCTTGGTATCCCTGGCGGTTGGTGCCGTCAATTTTCAGGCGGCCCACAAGAGTTCCATCGCGCCCTCTGGTCAGTGTCGGGTGCCTATGCTCGCGCAACGGGCGATGCCTGCAGCGCATCGTCTGCAGCCAACAAATAGAGTGTGGTGCAGGCGTTGCTGTTGAGCGAGCGGCAGGGAGCGTTAGCTAGCAGCGCTTGTCTACTGGCCATGACTCGTTATCTCGTCCGCCAATACATGACACCAAAAGAAGGCGTGTTTTCCTTAGCTGTCGGTTGGTGCTGCTGTAGGCAGCCGCCGCAGAGAGCAGGCCACGCGCTCGCGTGTTCCCTTTCATAAAGGACGACAGTGTACGGCCACAATCGCAGCACATGGTTCTTCACACTTTCGCTCATGGCCTGTGTAAATCGCGACACCAGGCGCACACGAGCGATTCCGAAGAAGAAAGAGCGGCGCGGAGGGATGCACAACAAGAGTTCAAGTGACCGTCAGAAATGTACACGGGAGTAACTGCCATAAAATACTGTGAAGCTTATTTGTGTATTAACATTCAAGCTTTCATGACGCAATATTGTCACCCTACAAGTTGATCTTTTCTCGCGTCATTTTCTCGACGGGCCGATGCACCTGCTTGCAGCCGTGCAGTGGTGCATTGCAAGGAGGTGCAGAGATGTACCTCCTTGCATCTGTGCACCTCATTGCAGCTGTGCATACGTTCTCCGAATTCTTCACTCCTCATGGTCCCGCCACGTACAAGCACCAGTGCACGTGACTTAACAGACACGAAAGTTTTAGAACAATAGGGCGTACATTTCCCCCCCACAGGCGGGGAGCTTAAGCAACTTAAAAGTGCGCGGCCTTTGGAAGGCGCTTTCGTCGAATACGCAGTCTTTTTCGCGTACGCCGGCTACCACGACGTGTTCAATCCGCATTTTTATCTTACTTCTCATGAATAAATTATTGTAATAAGGGCAGCGCCTGTCAATACATTGAATATACAATGCGCTATACAATGAATCAACAGTACTTTTGCTAATCTCAGGAGGCAACATATTTTCGCAACATTAAAGCACGTGTCACACTTGGGCGCTACACGCTACACTCTAAGAAAAAAGGGAGTCAAAAGCGGATCAAAAGACCGTGATTCCCTTCGGGTCGTCACTTGACACCCCTTTTGGAAGGTAGAGGCAGAGAAAGGGAGTTAGCATTTTTAAGGGAGTCAAAACACTCTCGCGAAGCGCCTTTCGATTGGTTCCCGGGATGAAGGCGCGGCGTCGTTGTGGCAAGCCCGCGAGCCCCGACGCCAAACTGTCGCCGCCGGCGCGGCGCCTCCGCCACCTCCGCTGCCTGCTCTCTCCCTCTCCTCCGTCTTTTGGAATGCGCTGCGTTGGTTGTGCTGGTCGCTGGTCGCGTGTCTTGTAGTTTTCAGTTCGAGCGTTCGAGCGAACGTGCGTATCTTCGGTGGCTGCACGCCAGGCTCCGTGCTCGAAGTGACGCTTGGAGTGAGGAATATTTTGGAGCAGCGGACACGGACAACGTGTGCCTGTTAACGGTGAGTGTACTGCTTTCGTCTGTACGAATTACACAGCTTCAGCTGGGCGTCTGCAGCAGCTATGCGGAAGTAGGCTGGCAGCCATTTCCAACGGTAGCCTGCGTCCGCGGGGCTGTTGCAGATGCCCAATTAAAGCTGTTACTTAACGAGCTGAGACCGCTATGCGCGTTGTTGTGCAAGTGACTGCAATCCCGTATCAAGGGCGATTATTTTCTGATCGCACATTCTGTCTGCACTGATGAAGATGCTCGATATCATTTTGAGGTGCGCTTTAGTCTACGTCATAATAACATTTCCATCGATACTCGATTGTGCAGCTGCTTCCGCGCGTGTAAACATGAAAAAAAATTCCTCTGTGTACAGGACACATAGACGCACTGTATATAATGGCTTTTGTTGTTGGCGTAAAGACGGTAGTTTTGAGGTGCAGATATAGTATGATGCTTTCAGCACGTACGCGGTAGTCGCTTAAATGTTTAGGACTCGCCTCGCCGATAACGGGAAAAGCTCTAGACCAGGGGTCTCAAACACGCGGCCCGCCGGCCGCATGCGGCCCGCGAACCTCTTGCGTGCGGCCCGCGGCCCGCACATCGCTATGTTCGTCCCATATTTTTTTTATTTCCATAATAAGTACGTTCGTGAGCTACACAGGCATGACTGGTATAAAGCAGTGTTTTCCTGAGGCACCCCATGTGGTCACCATGTGTTGACACGTAATCGTGAAACAAACAACCGCCAGACCTGCGCGGAACGCGCAGCACAGTCACAGCGAATGCTGGAAGAGCGTCCTTTCTAGAGTCTTTTTTTAAACACTCTTAGGGCAACTACTACAAGGACACTTGTACGGAACCCACTACGCCATAAATAATCATAATTTTTGTGTAGTGGCGAAGCGTTCACTATGCCATTATTCGTCATTTTTCGGGAAAGTGCAGTACCCGCTACACATTTGTAACGCATTATGTGCACTTTGTTGATGCTGTGGCTGACGACGATGGAGAATTATGCCTGAGGCTTTTTGTAATGGGTTGGAGCATTGAACGACCCACTCGTTACGTAATTCGCATTGTGTGACGCCTGGTTGTTACTTTACTGTTCTAAAACGCTTTATTACACATGTTAACGCAATTCCTTACCCGACATGAAGCCTGCATAGGGTCAATTTGCAACGCAATTTCGAGCACCCGCGTAGCTCAGTGGTAGAGGGCTGCAACGCAAATGACCCGGGTTCGATTCCCATTGTCATAGGTAATTTTTATTTATTAAGTTTTTTCTTATTTGGCGCGATAGTGGTTACGGA
>JALIZH010028600.1:0-30773 GCA_030522465.1 Rhipicephalus appendiculatus | reverse complement strand
GAATGTCATGTAGTAGAAGGGGACTCGTTAACGCATGTGATATTGCGTGGCAGAATCCTAGAATCCCACCAGGCGTAAAAACAAGTGAATTGCGGTACGGGTGGGTACATTTAGGCTCCCCCCCCTCCCCCCCCCCCCCCCCCCCCCCATCACAAAGTCTGGAGCCAGTCGCGCCTCCAAGTTTTTGCATAAAGTTAGGAAACATCGTGCCGCACTGATGCGAGTCTTATCTGAAGGCGGTAACAGGTAACGATTTTGAGAAGGAATCGTTTTTAACGGTTTACATTTTATTCACTTTTAACTTGGATGCATACCAGTAAACGCGAGTTTATAGTGATGGGTTCGTGTATAAATTAGCCGCCCATTAAAATATCTCGCGCTATCTGGTTGCCCAAGCGAGACAAGCAGCTCAAGAAAATAGTTTCTTAGAATGACGAACACATTCATCCAGGGGCGTGGACGAAAACCTGATTGTTTCATAGAGTTTTACGGCATAATGCTGGGGGGGAAACGGATGCCCCTATGCAGATTGTCCCTGCAGCGCTGGTATGTGCCACAGAAATTGAACAGGCCCAACTGCCCATCTCTCCACCTCACGCTCACTTCCCTCTACCACCGTCTTGCTACCCTATTAAGCCCCAACCACTGGCACGCGTATGCTCGCGTACGCTCGCGCCTACGCGTCAAAAGCGTCGTGTCGCGCCTGGTGGAGGAGGAGGGCGCGCAACCACTGGTACGCGTCGACGCACACGCGCTCACGCGTCGACGGATGACGCGCAGTGTTGCTTGATCTTTTGGTTTAAAACTGTCCAAGTACAGCACAGAAGAGCGCATTGTCAATCGAAGTGAGTTGGCACGTTTTAGAAGATATAAAGAGTGCGTTCAAATATTGATTGCGCTTCACTCACCACTGTTTTTACTTTTAAGACGTAACTGCCATCGCAATGACCAAAGTAAGAACCGCGGTATGCACAAGTAATCGACATCGGCGCGTGCGCTGCTCCCGTACTCCACTCGCTCTACTCCCGTGAACGAAAGTTCGCGTAGATCTCGGCATCACGGGGCACAGCCAACGATGCTTGCGAAATCGACAGTGCTTGTACGATTGCCTTATTGACGCCTGTTCACGACCTTGGTATTAGTGCTCAACAGAAATATAATCATCCTGTTCATGAAAATGGTTCTGCCCTTGTTGCTGCTAAAAAGAAGCGAACGGGAGCGGCGTCGCCCGCACCGTCGATTGGGCTTGACGTCTCTTGGCGCGTACTTTAGTTACGAAAAAAAAGGAGAAAAGAAAGGAAAATGGACGTTTGCTGCGCAGTCTAAACGAGGTGCCCTAAAGCTTCGGCGCATAGCAACTAATGCGTTTTACATTACCAAAAAAGACGGCTTTCCCACGTACCACGGGTGTCACCATGACTAATATTCGAGGTACCTAATGTGAGTTACAGTTTATTACATGGGACAGCATTGAAGAGTTTGAACACTGCAGCAGCCATAAATACTAACTCAATTTTTTTTCAGTAGCATGGAAATGAGAAACAAGCATTTCTGGAAACTCCCATTTACTTAAGTCCCTCTAACAACAAAATACAGGTAAACTGTAGCACTGCAAATAGGGCTCGACTTCCTTGTTTTCACATAAATTAACATGCACTGTTCACCACAAAATACGCATCGAGTAAATATTTAAACATCCTATTCTCACGCCGTGTGTGCTTCCAGGCAGTGCGCAAAACATACTCAGATACCTGCTTATTGTTTTCTTGCACAGCTTGATGTTTTAAGAAAGACAATCACGTCTGTAAAACAAAGCAAAAATAATTTACCTATAACATATTATACAGCATTTGGTTCATGTAGTGGGAGAGTGCAAGAATTTTTTTTCTCTGAAATAAGATGAGGGCTGTGATGGTGTCGACTGCATAATTCTTGCTAGGAATGGCTCAGAAAGTGAATTTGTGAGCAGCGCTTTTGGTGAAAATATCATAAGGCCTATCCTGTTCCAGAAGCTTGTAACAACGAAAAGAACTTTCTAAAGGCTCTAATAAGCAAAAAAAAATGAAGTAGCATTCAGGTTTACAAATCACCAAGTTATTATCATGAATATGCTGGTGCATCCAGTGCACGTTTTCACTTCATATTTTACAGCATTCATTGAAGTAATAAATCACACCTGAAACTTCATGACGTGACAGATATCGGCCATAAGGTTGAACCTCAGCACTGTATAGAAGGCTTTTGCACGTTGTCTGTAGTCGAAATATCCTCTATCGCAACAAACCACACCTGACACTTCATGACGTGACCGATATCGGCCATAAGGTTGCACCTCAGCACTGTATAGAAGGCTTTTGCACGTTGTCTGTAGTTGAAATATCCTCTATCGCAACAAACCACACCTGACACTTCATGACGTGACAGATATCGGCCATAAGGTTGAACCTCAGCACTGTATAGAAGGCTTTTGCACGTTGTCTGTAGTCGAAATATCCTCTATCGCAACAAACCACACCTGACACTTCATGACGTGACAGATATGAGTCATAAGATTGCAGCTGTGCACTGCGTAGAAGGCTTTCACACATTCTTGGTAGCCTAAATATCTCCTGACGCGACAAACCACACCTGACTCTTCGTGATGCAACATATATTGGTCGCAAGATTGGAACCAACCTCTGTGTAGACGGCTTTCATACGGTCTAGGTAGTCTAAATATCTCCTAACGCGACAAACCACACCTGACTATTCGTGATACAAGATATATAGGTCATAAGATGGGAACCAACCTCTGTGTAGAAGGCTTTCACACATTCTTGGTAGCCTAAATATCTCTTAACGCGACAAACCACGCCTGACTCTTCGTGATGCTACATATATAGGTCATAAGATTGGAACCAACCTGTGTAGAAGGCTTTTGCACGATCTTGGTAATCTAAATATCCTCTAACTCACTTACAAGCTTCTTTGCTAATTAGCTGTCCAGGTGTAAACAAAATGTGTGTTATATTTAAGTAAACTGTAAAACAATCGAGAAACAGCATTGTTCGCATTCTCCCTATTTTATGAGTATCAGAATAGACTAGGGAGAATATGTGTCAGAATTGACAACCTGCAAAAAAAGGTATGTGCAACTGGGCATGTGCTAATGTGTAGTTGCATGGCAGAGAAGCAGAACAAGAGTCAAGAAGTGAAATAGCAGGCAACACAAGCAGCACTTAATCATGCAACTTTCTTTTTCGATCACCACACTCGCGCACGTTCGAGCTTCTATTTTATACATGAATGTAAACGAGACCGCTGACAGCTGATTGTGTCGGCGTCGCAGGTACCCGGCACGAAATCACGTCACGCTGCTACCAACAAACGCACGCTTGTTGTTAGCTTGACAACACACGCAAACGATTTGCACCGAAGCCAAACAATGTTTCAACGTCGTAAAATCTGCAGATCCATTCTTGTACGTCGTCACATCACCTAAATGTGTTGGCAAGTGCGAGGTTCACTTTCGGCAATGATGAGGCGAATGGCGATGTTGAAAACAAACACACTGCGGATGAAAACTTCAGCGCAAGCGGCACGCCATGTCTCGGGCATCATATATAGTGTCTACGTTGCAACGGACACAACAACCGTCAATTTCCTTCAACCAGAGTTCCTCACATGAGCTGGTTCACACCAACTCGACGGTAGGCCTACGCTGAATGCAGACGACACCGCTCTGAATTGACTTCGCATAGGCGAGGGCTCACGCTTAAGACTTCAAACCTCCGAAGCCTGTCTACACTCGTTTTGAACACAGATAAACACAGATCAAAGCACAGGAGCAGCGACACGCCGCAGTAGTCAGTACGATGTTTTCACTCGGCCGACGATCGCACTCAAAACCGGCGCAAGGACAGCCGGCACGCATTCGCTGGATTTGTCGGCGTCGCTCGAAATCGGCACGAAACCGCGTCCCACTGGTAACACTCGCAGTCGTTCGCCGTGTCGTTGTCGTACTGGATGACGATGCGGTCACTCAGGAACGTTTCGACCGTAGTTTCCGTGCCTGCGCCCAGAACTCAGGTGTGTCGTCGTCGAAGCATCGCCGAAGAGGCGACGGCCATTAGGCATAGTGGTCGGAGGCATCGCGGCCTCTGATTGGTTGGCGCCGCCGTACGCGTGGTGACGTAGGCGAAAATTTCAAGCAGTGCTTGATCCCTCGCGCCTCGAAGCGCCTCGTCGTGTATACCCCTCCGCGGCCGACGCTGAGAGACGCATTTGACGCGTAGGCGCGAGCGTACGCGAGCATACGCGTGCCAGTGGTTGGGGCTTTAGGGCACACTGCGCTTGCACAGGCGGCGTCACGAACACGGGGGCGTCCAGCGCCAACGCGGCCGTTTCCGCGTCCCTGGGGTGATAGCGTTCCCTGTGAGACCGCACGCGCGGCTGTTTGTGCAAGTGTGGTGTCGTCTGCGTGCTGGTTTTCAGACCGTGGAAGGTGTGGATAAATTTTTTAGGGGAACATACATTCATAAAGATAAGCTTCCGTACGAGGCAGGTCATGTCCACAATGTTAAAGACTTGTCTCTGCGGACGGAAGCGTGTAAGTCTGGTGACAGTTTGGTGTGTGTCCCAAACGTGCATCAACGCTCCATCAAGGACCATCAAGTTGACAGTAAGGAAGCATTTTTATTCAAAGGTTTTGTTTTATTTCATTCTGTTTCTCAGTTTTGAAGCGCTCTCGAAATGCGTCGTTGACGCGACATGTGACTTCAGAGCAGGCATAGCCGGCAAGTGCAAGCACGCTGCGGCAGAGGCCGTGTACCTGCAACGATTCGAATGCGAGAGTCATTTGAGAGTCAGTACCAACCACAATAAAACAAAAAATACTGTCGAGATATAGAAAACTGATTTTAGCACTTTGTTTTTTGTCATTCAAAGCTCACAAAAGTAACACACGAGCATGAGAAGCGCGAAACAGGTGCGCCAGTCCTAAATATGTGAACTGTGAATCGAGTACACCAAGCACGAAAGGAATAGCAAGAATGTGCACAACACGCATAAATGTTATCGCACCTTTCGTAGCGTTCGCATGAGCGAGCTGTTCCAGTCTTCTTTAAGGTGATGGAAAAATCATTGGGTGGTAGGCTGGGTGCTCCTGTTCACTGACCTTAGCATTGCCAACGAAATGCCTACAGCAAATTCTGCTATTTTCTGTGGGCTCCCAGTCTGTTCCATCAACGCTGCGCAAGAAATAACAAAAATTAAACAATCTCTACGCGACAGCGATTCGGTCTGAAACAAAAAATACATCGCAATTTGCAGACCACCATTATTAAGGCAGGTCTGAAGCAATGTTCCATTCCATGGGCACCTCTCCCATGGAATAAACGTATCACCCTGCACCAAACAAAATGACAAAAAGTCTTACTTGCCATGGCGAACAAGTTTTATCGAACGTTGGGGCATCTCCTCCCAGTGAGCCTTCGGGAAGCGGTAAAGCTTTGTTCCAGGTGAACTGCTGTCGGTGTTGTGACTGCCCACAACTCAACAAACCTTGCTGCTGCTACGCTGAGCCATGGAACGACCTCCAAAGAGGAAATAATTTCCAAAACTGCGGAAAAGCATGAAGGAGCTGGCGCGAACACTGCAACCGGCCGCGGCGTTCCAAAGCTTCTGTGCTTCTATCACCCCACGGACGCGCACGCCGCCGCTAGAGGCGTTCCCGTCAGCGGAGAGTTAGAAGCGCAGTGTGCCCATATATGATCTGCTAGTTTGCCTGGATAACCATGTGGTTAGGTCGTGATCACTTTCGAATCGAGGGTGCGCTGGTTCGCATTCCGCCTCGTGAATACTTTTTTTTTCGCCGAGAATTTCTCTCTTTCTTCATATCTCATCATTTCTTTCACTCTCTATCTTTATTTCTGTCTCTCTCTGTACTCGTTTGCTCTCCCATCAGGGTTATTGCAGGCCACGCCGGACAAATCGGCGTACTTGTTCTGCGAGTGAAGCCGAAGAGGACGAAGATGAAGAAGTGGATGTAGAGAGCACGTGCCTGTTCATAGCGATGATCATTTCTGTTTTTGACAGACAAATTACGGCGAGCTTAAACAGCTGCGCTGTTAAAAAACATGCTTTCATCAGCTTTGTTTACATTTGACGGCGTGGTCTCGCGCTTGCGGGGCAGGCATTTTGTTTGTTTGTTTCTATATATTGCCTTGGCGAATGAAGAAAAAAAAGCTGTTACTCAGCGCTTGAGTTGTCCTTCTCTCTTCGTCAGTGTTGTACGCGCTGTGTTTTACACTTCAGGCATATAATGTAAAGTTAAACTGCGCTTGGGACGAGACACGAGAGGAGAAGTGGACATACTAAGTAGAAAGGCATGCTGCTGAAATAGAGAACTTCAAAGCAGCACATCCTACATTCTAAAGGGGCTTTCTGTATCTTTCTGCCCATTTCATGAAGATGATGTGCCTTTCTTTGCTTTTCATTAAAAATCAGTGTCAGCTCAATACCGTGCGCTGCACTGTTTCTCTCGTCGTCCAGCTTCACACAGTGGATCATCATCAGCAGCAGCGGCCTGACTACGCCCAATGCAGGGCAAAGGCCTATCCCATGTTTCACCAATCAACCCGGTACTGTGCTTGCTGCTGCCACGTTATACCCGCAAACTTCTTAAACCTTTGTAGGACAGTGGTACAGATGTGTACCACTTTTTCACTGTGTTTAAAGCACCTATATAAAAAAAATGGCCCAAAATTGGCGTCGCTCTTAGTGGTCGTTCAATCTACCGAGGCATAGAGGAAGGCTACTTTAAGTTTTTACTTCGCTGCAACATGTGGCGCGGACAGCAAATCGGATTTCGCACGGGCCTTGATTACTGCTCCCTATCCGCTGCAGTGACCTAAATGAGCGCCTTCAAAGCATCGCTTCCACGTCTCTGTAGAGTGTGCCATTTTGACATTTTACTGAACAGAACATAGTGATGCACTTGCATCACAGACAGAGATTAGTGCAGCCCTTAATATTCAGCTTTCATCATCGAACCATTTTTGGGCTTGATTTTGGCTGATTGTGTTAGCCCGACTAGGGCAGCTATCGCAATAGTACAGTTACACATAGGCAGTATTTCCATGTTTGTTGTAGCGAAGGGTTTATTTTCACAAGCGGCGTCAATCGCAGTCCGCTTTGGGAGCAGCTAATTACTGTAGTTGCCAAATCGCGCAGGCTGATGCATACCTGTCGAAGGTCACCGTCGCGTGGACTTGGCATAAATGCACAGTACCTATCTTTGCAGCTAATACCAAGTTCCGCAGTTCAATGAATGTTTAAAAATATTCGAAAAGTAAACAGCCCCATTAAATTTATAAATAAAATTCCTGTTCAATTTTTTTTTCGTTTAGTATCGCCTGAAGACAGTGGTACACATATGTATACCACTTTTTTTATGCCACGTTATAAAGACAGTGGTACATATATGTGCCACAATTTTTCTCGAATCCTATTTTGCCGACTTTTTCGAAAATGGTTTGAAACATTTTCTTAAGTGATCCTAAATGTTGTTCTGCAGATTGCAAGCAAAAATTTTCATTTTGAAAGTAATGCCTCACAAAGGGTTAATATCATCTGCCCACTTAACTTTCTGTCTCCCCTTAGCGCGTTTATCTTCTCTTGAAATTCAGTCAGTGATTCTTAATGACCAGCGGTTAACTTGCCTACCTGCGGAATATGTTGGCCAATACTATTCATTCTTGGTTTCGACTAAGATGTCCATAACACCCGTTTGTTCACTGACCCACTATGTTTTCTTCTTGCCCTGTAAGGTTACACCTATCCATTGCTCGCTGCGTTGTCCTCAGTTCAAGTTGAACCCTCTTTGTAAGCCTCCCGGTTTCTGGTCCGTAGGTAAGTACCGGAAAGATGCAGCTGTTCATAGGCGTGCGCACGAGGGGGGCAGAGGGGGCGGCCGCCCCCCCTTAGTCACCTAAGAGAGGGGGGGGGGATGTGCAAAGTCTGCCCCATATATTGACTTAAAAAAGGAGGGGGGGGCGCTGCGATGAACCGTCGCCCCCCCTTGAAGGGGAACCCTGCGCACGCCTATGCAGCTGTTACATACCTTCCTCTTGAGTGATAGCCGTAGACTACCATTCATGATTTGACAATGCTTGCCGAATGCGCTCCAAACCTCGCTATTCTAGTTACTTCAGTCTCATGGTTCGGCGTCGCGGTTTCAACCTGTCCTAAGTAGACGTATTCCTTTACGAATTCCAGAGCCTCGCTAACTGTCGCAAAGCGCTGTTCTCTTCCAAGACTGTTGCATATTACTGTACTTTTCTGCATATTAATTTTCAGACATACCGCTCTGCTTTCCTTGTCCAGTTCAGTAATCTTGAGTTGCGATTCGTCCCATGAGTTACTCGTCAATGCAATGTCATCAGCGAATCGCAAGCTACTGAGGTACTCTCCATGAACTCGTATCCCTAACTCTTCCGAATCTAGGGCCCTGAAACTCTCCTGTAAGCACGCGGTGGATAGCATTGGGGAGATCGTGTCTCCCTGCCTTATACCCTTCTTTATTGCGATTTTGTCACTTTCTTTATGGAGGACTACGGTGGCTGTGGAGACACTGTAGATTTCTTCCAGTATGTTTATACACAGATGTTTCCTTGATGCCCTGATTCCGCAGGGCCTGCATGACTACTGATATCTCGATCGAACAAAATGTCTTCTCGTAATCTACGAAGGCTATATACAAGGGTTGGTTATATTCCGCGCATTTCTCTATCACAGTGGGTTGCTCCTTCAACCACCGGCGCCGCCCCTTACAGCTTCGCTGGTCAACAATCTTCACAGGGTATCTGTGCTCTTCTATTCTTCTCTATTCTCAAGCCGGCAGTGGCTTTAGCCATGCTATAGTCAACATTTCAGCAACCGAACTTATCTTCGTCAGGCTAGTTCTGTGGTCGAAACCTCGGCTGCGGTGACATTTTCTGCTGAACGATTGCTAATTACTCCAACACTGCATCATCACCTCAAACTACGTCTTATCTGAAGTAGTTGACCCTACATGTACCGGCATGGGCATCGGCAGGATTTTAACGGGAGAAAAAAAAACAGCGCAAAATTCTGACAGGGCACAAGACGAAAGAGGCACGACAACAACGCTGTCGTCTTGCCTTCGTTCTGTGTCCAGTCAGAATATTGCGTGGTTTTTTTTTTCCTGTTATAAACATGAACCAACTTGCCCAAGCCTCAACCATGGCAGGATTTCGTATTGGGGGGTGGGGTGCAAATCCGAGTTGCATCGCAGCTGGGGGGAGGGGGAAGCGCTGTTGCAGCTTCGGTGGGGGGCAAGTGGTGTGTGTTGAGGGGGGGCAAGTGTCCCTTTTCGCACCCCTCTGCCCGTGCCCATGCCTTGATGGTCACTTGGGCAGACCGGTTCCCGCTCTAAAGAGCACTCAAGGTTCCCCGGTGGACGGTCGCCTCCTTTCCACCCTGCCAGCTCTTTTTGCTCTCGCATAGCCTCGGGGGAATTCAAAATACAGGGCCTATCCGTCATATACAGGTCGCTAAAGAAAACTATCACCGCCAATGCATTTAGCACAGATGGTTAACCAGCGAAGCTGAAACGTGCAGGCCCGGTGCCAGATCAGATGAAAACATTTATTTTCCCCAATCTGTCACATCTATTTTTTTACCCCGCTCTCGATAAACCACACTGCAACAACTGCCGGGCTCCCCGGATAGATCTTTTTCACTGTTTGAGGAGCTGCCCTCAGCCCCTGGCCGTGATCCTATCCCAACCCTTCCCTTTCCTCGTGGGCGGCTGCTCTTCGGGCCACTGGCTTGGATGACCAGCTGTGGCTGATGGACTGGGCGTGCCTGGAGATGCCGGCCAGGGGACGTGTAGGGGACGTCTAGGGGCCCAACCACATTTAAATAGATTGTTTTAAACGAAATTCTATCCATGCATTCATCCAACGTGGAGGCCCCGTTGTTTATAAGGAGCTGGGATCCATTAAAGTCTTATAGATTTTGATTTCTCTATCACCACAGGATATGCGGGCTTCAAACTTCGTGTTGGTGATGTTAGCTTTAAGGATTTGAACAACACTGAAATGATTTTATGAGTAGACTTACGAGGTAACATATCCTATAGCATTGCGTCTTCATTATTTAGTTTCTGTGCACTCGCGAACCATCACATTTTCCCACATCTTAGCCACATGCAGTTTATGCGTAAAACCACATAAACTGCATATGGTTTATGGCTAGTTGGTTCATATGTGAACCAACTAGCCCTTTGTGTAGCCCAGCAAGCAACCATCCTTATGTGTAAAACAAAGGACCGTTCGTCGTACGCCAGTAAGAATACGTAAGTGTTGTTCGGACTCTAGTTGAGAAACCGGCAGTCATATTTTGACATTACGAGGGTTAATTGAAAGCAACTAGCTAACTTCCAATTTGCTGTAAGGAACATTATGTATAGCCTAAAACTTTCTTTGGCGCAGACGACCCTTAAATGTGACTACCGTCGAGGGTAAAAAGGGCAATCGTCTCAGAAAAGGACACATGACAAAAATGCACTCCTAGCTTTTTAACACAAGAAACCTAATATCTCGAATGTCATCGGCACGTTTCTGGTTGGTAAATCTAATCACGTTGGCACTAACTATGTGCTTTTGTGTGGGCCTTTCTTCTCCGTGTCAGATGCGCTATGCGCCGTAGTCATTTTATCATTGATCCCCGTACTATGTTTATTAACTCACCAGTTAGTTAACTGACATAGCTTCCGCGCGTTAGGAGTTACATGGGCCAGAAGGACGACCTAAGGTGCAGCTTTTTTTTATTGCGATAGCAATTATATGGACACTCGCTGCTGGTTTTCGCCGTCGGCGTCATTTGCCGTATATGTATATGTATATATATAACCGGCCCCGCCCGTCGTTCGTGAGCGTGAAAAGACGCGAGGGGGGGGGGGGGGGTCCCTCGAGCGACCTTCGATTTTACGAGCGGGGGCGCGCGCGCGTTATCTCCCCTTCTCGGCGGCCGACAGCGGGCGGGGGGGGGGGGGGGCGACGTTTGATTTTACGAGCGCGGGCGCGCGCGTTATCTCCCCTTCTCGGCGGCCGACAGCGGGGGGGCCGGTGTACCCTTCTACGTGCTGCGCTCTCAACGCGAAGAGAATTCTCTTAAACAAGCGTTTTCTAGAGTTGCGTGAGATCGGATCCAAAAAGAGTTAGCTGCCAGCCTCACTTCGTATAACATTACAATTTTTTGCTATCGCATTCATTGCTTCACCCTTGCGGTGAAACTGTGACTTTTTTTTTTTTTACACAAGATAATCTCACCATTGTACTCATGATATCCTTGTGCCGGCCACGGCAGGAAGGCAGTTATCCGACAGTGCTCGTTCTGCAACGGGCAGGATGCGACGAAGGCGCGCCTTAGGTGCTGGACGTGGCGTGGCCGGTGAATATATAGCGTCACCGTCACGAGCCACGACTGTCGCCTGCCGATTCCTTTGACGCAGCCAAAGCACTTTTCCCAGAAAGTGCGACATGTAAACGCAAGTTTTTTACGGCAAACGAAGCTGTTCCCGAGAAAACATCGAATCACATTCAGGGCTGCCTAACAGCCCCTTATGTCTTTTCACTCTCTTAGGCCCTCCTTATGGACAGTGGTATAGACGTAACTGCTGCAGAAAATTTAGTTAGGCAGAGTAGCAACAGGATGGGACGGTGAAGCAAAAGAACTTAAACCGGCAACATGTGGCATTTCTCTTCAAGTGTAAATGGCCTTATGTGGCCATTTTTTAATGCGAAAAGCGTACCCAAAGAGCTGTGACCTTGCTTGAGAAAAATGAAGTTGGTTACGTTTCCGTCTCCGATGTCTAGTGAGGCGTGTTGTCTATCTACTTGTTGGGCACATATTTGGAAATCAAAAACGTCTTTGTCTATAGGATAACGATTCAGGCATCTGTATGTAGCGCCACACTTTCCTGCAATTCATAAAAGAGATACAAACAGCAGGCATCAGGAATTTCTCCGGTGCTAAATACAAGTAATTTTAGCTAGCCTTCTTCTACAGCAAAATGACTCTTACTGCCGACAGAAGCCTTCGTCTCCAGAAGAGCTTCTTTGTTACACACAGGACGTCGCTCTATAGTTCGCTTATTGCCTGCGGTGGCTTCGAAAAACATGCATGCTTATCGTCGTAGCTATGTGGCATCCGATGGTGTACATGGGCGAGTGCCCGTGGTGTCACTCTGTCACGTTTCTCCTCAACGAAGCAAATAGTAACTGGAAGAGTAAGAATGTATACCGTATACACCGGAGGTAGCGGGTTGCTATGTATGAAGGCCGAGTTGCCTCCGTGAGGATAAAAGAATATTGTAGCAAGTATTTGCGATATGCTGGGAGATGTGTGCTGCGCGGAGACCGTAAGCAACTCAACGCGTTTTAACGGAATGCGAGGATATTCACGCAGCAAGACAAGTGGAAGCTGTTCACCCTTCAAAGGCTCTTGGTTTAAAACTGTGCTTAAACGATGGCGTTCTAGACACTGCGAGCACACTCAACACCGTCAGAAAGACCCAAGGTAAAACATACACTTTATTGAGCTGAGCTTGCAACCACTCTGCCTTCTGTTCAGCGTGTCCCCGCCTCCCGTGCTCTCGCGCCCTTCTTTCGTCTAGATTTCTTGACCCACCTCGGAACGTGCAAATAAACAACATCACGATGGAAATTGTTAGGTCTAGAAAGCCGCTTATGAAAAAAGCGGACGCAATACACACTTTAGGGTAACGAACTTAGGGGCAATTTATTAGCACCTATTACACAACGGCAAGCCCACCTGCCGACTCTTACTAAGAACTACAATAACATGACAAATAATACTCTAGTTTGCCCATATCATCATCATCATCATCATCATCAGCCTGTCTACGCCCACTGCAGGGCAAAGGCCTCTCCCATGTTTCGCCAATCAACCCGGTCCTGTGCTTTCTGCTGCCACGTTATACCTGCAAACTTCTTAATCTCATCCACCCACCTAATTTTCTGTCTTCCCCTCACGCGTTTGCCATCTCTTGGAATCCAGTCAGTTACCCTTAATGACCAGCGGTTATCCTGCCGACGTGCTACGTGCCCGGCCCATATCCATTTCTTCTTCTTGATTTCAACTATGATATCCTTAACCCCCGTTTGTTCCCTGACCCACTCTGCTCTCTTCCTGTCTCTTAAGGTTACACCTATCATTTTCCTTTCCATCGCTCGCTGCGTCGTCCTCAGTTTAAGTTGAACCCTCTTTGTAAGTCTCCAGGTTTCTGCTCCGTAGGTAAGTACCGGTAAGATGCAGCTGTTATATACCTTCCTCTTGAGGGATAGTGGTAGACTACCATTCATGATTTGATAATGCTTGCCGAATGAGCCCCATCCCATCCTTATTCTTCTAGTTATTTCACTCTCATGGTTATATAATACACATAAAACATAAAATGCACAAAGCAACATGTATGCCGTGTCGCCGACGTTCGAAACTCCACGGGAGTCTGCAGTAAGGAGCCGCGGAACTGCCCCAAGGACCTCCCCACGAGAGATGACCGTCGACCAGCAGCGCCAAGCCACAAAGAGAGCGTGTGCTCTTCCTCATGGGCCTGAGTAACCTTTACTAAAGTCCCTCTAAATATAGGTACCTTAACCTCGACGACATTCCAGCACCATCCTTCCCACGGCGGGGACTACACTAACGTTTTCGCCTCATGGCGCGGGCGCTACGAGGCGAAAACAACTTTACAAGAAGTGCTTAGAATATTGGCGGTAAACTCCAGGGAAGAAATTGACAGAACCGCAGTTCATACGGGCATAGATACATCATAGAAATAGGTGCTCGTATGAACAATAATACTTAAAACAAAATTGTATTCCAGATTGAGATAGATTAAACAACACTTCAAAAAAGCAGGCTAGGCGGGTAACTGCCGCCTTGTTTGAAAAGAGATGCCAATAAGGGTCATCAGCATCATCACCGCCAGCTCGCTGGACGGTTGCTTTCATCTCTGAATTCCACTTCGTATCACTCACCAAAATGCAGGAAATAAGTGTAAATTTAAGGGCTCGTTTTTCTTTGTTAGGCACAATATTAATGATAACTAACAGACAATGATGCCAAGGTAAATATAGGGGATTTTATTAGAAGTAATTGTAATGTAAATGTGAAGAAAGACAAGTGGACGAAAAGGTAACTTGCCACCGGCAGGGACCGATCCTGCGACCTTCGAATAACGCGAAAAGATATCTTTCGTCCACTTTCCTTTCTTCACATTTCCATTGCAATTACTTCTAATAACATCCCCTATATTTACCTTGGCATCATTGTCTGTTAGTTCTCATTAATATTGTGCCTCATCAAAATGCGCCACATTGTCTAAATTGTCGGCTTATCACAGACACTCTTAGACTGATTTCCGCCCAGCAGGGATCTGCATGATCTTATTTTTTTATTTACAAGGTGCTTGGTAAACTGACAGCCAAGGCCATCCCAGTCTGGGACGATTCCCTAACATATTTGGGCTTTGGTTGCTATGCGAGGTGAATGGGCTGCACAGCATCCATGTTTGCATGATTTCTATGTCTTGGCCGCCCTATTCACGACGATAGTGCAATCATCGTGAACAGTTCTGAGGCGAATAGTGCGAAGATGACGAAAAACAAATACACGCACATGCTTTTCGCCTCAGAACATGCTAAGCCAACACGCATATCCCCCCCCCCCTCCTTTCCTTTTTATTATTTTTTTTTCACAAATTCTACTGTCGCAGGTCTCGTGGCCGATCCCCCCGTGGTGGGTTGAGCCAATCTTCCAGGAAACAACAACGACAACTACAACCAACACGCCCAGATATCCATCCAAACATCGTTAACAGCTTCCTTTGCGTTTAGCCGCTCTTGCGAACGCGCGAATGATCTCCAACCACTTACCCTTTAATTCAACGAACTCAATCGTAAAATGTATGCATGATCTTATTTAGCAGTATTAGGGGCGACTTCAGAACCTTTACATCTCTATGTGGTGCTTTGTGGGAGAGCTGAATAATTCAAGCGAGTAAAGTAGAAATTAAGCTTTCCCTATAATTACGATCTTGCATTCAGCCTAATGACAAGCAATGCGTATCAGTTTAAATAATTTATTTGGGGTGTGACTACACTGGCGTTTTTAAGATGTCGCCTGGAATGTAAGGTCGATAAAAATGCGCGTACTATGATCCTCATGAGTATTCCAAGTTTGTTTTAGTGGAGAGGCAAAATGTAGCTTCGTACCGCAGTACCCAGCAGCTACTCAACAGCGCCACTTGTTCAAGTCTGTAGATATCCATCAAGTGCGCCAGGAGTTGCCATAGGTTCCGCCACGGTGGTGTAGCGGTTACGGTGCTCGACTGCTGACACGAAAGTCGCGGGTTCAATCCCGACCGTGGTGGTCGCATTTCTGTGGAGGCGAAATGGTAGAGGCCCGTGTACTGTGCGATGCCAGTGCACGTTAAAGAACACCAGATGGTCGAAATTTCCGGAGCCCTCCACTACGGCCAGGGGCGTAGCCAGGGGGTGGCACACCGGGCACGTGCCCCCCCCCCCCGAAATTTTTTTCGCCATGCCATACCGAGCGAAAAATGACCATTTCAATGAGGTTCCCACCCCGAAATCAAAAAGGTGCCCCCCCCCCCCGAAAAAATTTCTGGCTACGCCCCTGACTACGGCATCTCTCATATCGTGGTTTTCGGACGTTAAACCTCAGATATTGTTATTAGTTGGCATAGGAGGAAATTTCTGTACACTAACAGGCCTGAATCTTCAGCCATGGGCGTTCGTGAAAGAGTTGGGGGGCGAGGGGGAGGGGGGGTCTATATTCATCTGAGGGCGTCAGTTGAGGTCAATTTGTTTACTAAGGCGCACCTGTCCTGTCATTGTAAGTGCACTGTTTAGCCCATGCAGGTCTTTGACGAGAATAATGGCCGAGTACCTAATTTTCAACATATCGAAACCACCACCGTTACCGCGCGAAGACGCCCGGTCAGCGAGAAATCGGGCAAAAAGGAAGCGCAGGTGGCGATGTCGCTTTAAGGTTCCCGCAGCAGCGCGATGACGTCGTAGGTTTCGACGATGTTCGGTAGGGTCTACGCAACCATTTGTCGCTGAAGATTGCGTTCGGAGGGGCACAAAGTCCTAACATAGCAAATTCCTGAAAAAAAAAATAATAAACAGCATCGTACTAATGAGGTCCGATTACGGAACAAGACTTTGAAGTTGGCGACGCCGCACCGACGCTAACGTACTGAAGTTCCGGCGCGAGATTCCAAGACGAGAATTCGACCTTCATTTCATATTTTAGTAATTACCCTATGGGGGCGAAATTAAGACATTATAGGCCTGAAGTATTGACTTATCTATCTAAACTGAATTAGTTTCATTTCCCTTTAAAGGGGTACTGACACAAAATTTCGCGGGCGAGATAGCCTGTGGGATTGATTCCCGTGAACATGCGTATATCATCTGCAAAATACCAACAGGGAATATGGCTTGGAGTGTATTTTATATGAATTTTGAAGTTTGTGTGCGCGATCGAGCGCTATATGCCCCACCTCGCGGGCATTGACACCCTCGAAAGTGACCCAACGGTGACTCCCTACTTCCCTCACGTCACCACGCTGCAGCCGATACAAGTTATGATGACGTCATAGCCGCCATTACTTTTTGGCCGCGTTTCCGCTTGGCGGCTGCTCGCGTGTCCGAGGCCGCGGCGCACGCGTTGAACGTTTAGTGCTGGGCGACACTGCTTTCCCGTTTCCTGTTCGAAAGGACTTATTGATGCCGACTGTGCGGAAGTGCGTCACAGTTCTCGAGCTGACGTGGTCGAGCGTTGCACACGCTAGGCGGTGTAGTTGTACCCGGCGGCTTGTCGTTTTTGGAGCTCTCTCAAACCGAAACTGAGAGTGGTCAGTAATGAGGAGTCTGTAAATAATTGTCTGCCGCGCGCTGCAGCAAGCGATATGCCGTGTTATGACTAACGGGCCCCCCACCAACATATTGCAGCAAAAAAAAAAAAAACGCGAGGCCAAAATTTTTGTGTCGGTACCCCTTTAAGCCACTATATTGGAGTTAAAGACAGGTTGAAAATGCGTTTTTTTTTCCTAAATGCAGCCTCACTGCCTCTTTCTCTCTCTCTAGAGACACTTTTTTTCACAGACAGCGTCCGCCGGTGTGGTGTAGCGGTTACGGTGTTCGGCTGCTGACCCGAAGGCCGCGGGTTCGATCGCGGCCGTCGCGGTCGCATTTCGATGGAGGCGAAATGCAGGAGGCCCGTGTTCTGAGTGATGTCAGCGCATGTTAAACAACACAACGTGGTAAAAAAATTTCCTGAGCCCTCCACTACGTTGTCCCTCATGGTCATGTTTTGGTTTTCGGGTCGTAAAACCACAACAATTATTATTATTTCACAGGCGGCTTCATTCACGCATATTCTAGCAGCCATTATGCAGGAGGGACATCTCACACACTTTTGAAGACACTTCATATTCGCGTTCAGCGAACGTGATCGCGGGATCATATAAGCCATTCCGGTGCCCGTAAAGGCGGCGCATGTATTCCTCCCTATCTCGCCTATAGCGGCGATTTCTCTAGTCGCAGCGGGCTCTAAAAACAGTTATCTTCCTCGACATTTACCTTCCCCGTTTTGTCCACCCACGCACGCCTTCGTGAAAGGTTTCCTTTTACTCCAACTTGGTATTTCCTCGTTGATGCGTACTCCAACTGGCGATTTCAGTCCGCATCTGCTCGTTCGCTTAGCCAAGCCGCGGTCCTTTTATGCAAGCTGCTTCACGAAAGGGAGTGCCCAGAACGGTCTGAATAAGCGGGCAGCTGAGACAGCTGTGAGCAGGCTCGCGCTTCGTACGTCTTTTTTTCAGCTGCAAAGCACACATGCGTGTACACACTAGGAGCTTTCACAAACGAACAGCTCGTCGGCCAACTCTCACGCATCTTCTGCACTCTTACCTCCTCTCTCCCATCATACCGGTCTCCACGCATCTACACTTTACGGCAATGCCGTTTTCAAGCAGAACAAATTTTCCGGTCTACTGCCCTTAGCATTGGCTGTGAAAGTCCTTTCAAGTTAAACTTCACGTACACCAATGAAGTAAGCGCACGAATCATGAAAATTGGCTCTACATTTCATGAAAGTTACTCAATTTTTAGTGCAACCTATAGATAAAAAAATTTGGCAGATCCTAAGCACCATGGGAATCGATGTTGTGCGAAGCATGCCGAGAGGAGGTGACTGTGGTGTAATTTTTTATTGAGCAAAACGTTACGAAATGACGCCAAATAAATGTACAAATGTTGTACGCACAGACATATGTTGAACAGTCTAATATGTTTTGTATAACCAGTTGTTTACAGTTGCGTAACGATGCCAACCGCAACGTGGGCATTACCAACACCAGAAGCGGTAAGCTGATATGTAGTGCTTGTGCTTGCAAGGATGGTAGCCCTGGCAAGTTCTACGTGCACCAAATTCAGTGGATGGCGCATGAGTATACAACTTACGTTAACCCGACGTAGGAGCACATATAGGAGCACATATGTAATATTTATAATGTTAGATAGCCAGCATTGCAACCACAATTCACGTTTCACCAACATTATGCCTGCATAGCGTCATTTTCAAAAACAGGTTTGAGACCTAGCGTGGCTCTGTGGTAGAATACTTGATTGCCACGCAGAATGCTTCGGTTCGATTCCTGCTGGGGTCCCTGATATTCAGTATTAGATGTGAAGCATCTTATGGCGAAGCTTAATCCGGTGGTGGTGGTGGTGGTGTGCCGCGTGGCCTCCCTTACTGCGCATGCGCAAACTCTTAAAAATATAAAAACCTCCTCTCCCCCCTCTCTCTCCTCTAGGCATCCCTCCCCGCGGCAACCACACCCTCACTGCGCATGCGCCTCCCCTCCTCTCTCCCCTCCTACGCTCCCCGCTCTCTCATCTAGGCATCCCTGCCCGCGGCGTCCACACTCCCACTGCGCATGCGCGTCCCCCCCCTCTCTCTCCTCTCCTACGCTCCCCCCCTCTCTCCTCTAGGCATCTCTGCCCACGGCGTCCACACTCCCACTGCGCATGCGCGTCCCCCCCTCTCTCTCCTCTCCTACGCCCCCCCCCCCTCTCTCACCTCGCGACGCCGACGCAGGCAGCGTCTGCTAGCGAGTTTCTTGGTTAAAAAAACCGACTGCTCGCGCTGCGCAACCGTTCACTGGCCACCCCGTATATATGGCAGTGGATCTTGACCTGCAAGGTGGTGCCCGTGGGAGATTTCTCCTGTGCGTTGTTGAACAATAAAAATTCGCAACGTGCGCGTTGACTGAAAGCGGACTGCGAGTCTCTGTGTCCAGTCGGAGTCTTCTTTCTCTCATTACCCATTAGCAGCGATTGGCATGTTCCAGTAGGAAACACCGGTCCATCACTGCGTGCTTTGCGCCTCCCCAGTTTTCTCTCCTGCGCAACGCTGCGATGAGCGCCAGCGTCAACGCCGCCGCCAGTGTAAGCGTTAGCGCCCGCTGCTTCACATCTACACATGGTTCCCTTTAGCGGGAGATGGTGTAATTTTTTGCATTCGTCGGGTCAACGCTGCTGATGTCGGTTTTTCTTAATGCTCTCGTATTTAAAATACCAATGCGTGTTCTTACCATTCGTGTGTAGATATAAACTGTCAACCACCTGTGGCGCATACCACGGGCCGTGGATTACGGGTATGCGCCACACGTGTCTGGAGGAAAGGGTATGACGACGTACACGGCGCGATTTTCACGTTATTCATGTCATGACCATTCAGAGATATTCTTCAAACCCTTTTACCCTCGTATAGTAATTTTGATCTACCCCAAGTTAAGGGGGCAATCACGAGAGCACCCAGATGTAGGCTGCAAGATAGATAGATAGATAGATAGATAGATAGATAGATAGATAGATAGATAGATAGATAGATAGATAGATAGATAGATAGATAGATAGATAGATAGATAGATAGATAGATAGATAGATAGATAGATAGATAGATAGATAGATAGATAGAAACGCACAAAGCGCCTGCAGTTCGCTAAGAAATGCTTCGCATTTAAAATTTAGAGGACGCTTGAGTTTCGCCTTCAAGAGTAGAACGCGTTAGAGTAATCGGGCCCACTTGGCATTGCCTTCAACCATGCCGCAATGAAAGGAACGTTTGTGCGCGTAACATTGGTCGTTTCAAACTATCCTAGAATATCTACTGGATGTGCAGTTGCTAAGTGCCCACTACGCCATAGTTATTCCCTTTGCTAATTCGCGAAGTACCCAACACTCGTCCGTAAGGTGCCACGCGCGCTTGCGCAGCCGCGCACTTTGTAATAGATGGCCAGCTTAAAACCACCGACTCGTTGCGCAATTCTCTTGTTTTGACGCCTGGCGTTAAGTCTATGTCCTCTGAAGAGGCCATAGACTTAACATACCAAGTTGCAGGACATTTTGTTGAGCCGGTGTCGCCGAAACACGAAAAAATACGGTTTGAAATCCGTAACGTTAAGTGCGGGGAATTCAGCGCGAAGTTTAAGAATGAAACTTTCAACTCGGTTTTTTCCTCTGTTAATAAACGTATAATTACAAAATCAACTACATCAGGCTTCTCAGAGTACAAATTATCAAATTAAAACAATTCATTGTTTCACTTTAGTGTCCCTACTGTCCCTTTAAAGCGCTCAACAAACACCTGTAACACCGCCAGTTCCTGACAGACTCGAGAAATTTTTGCGGCATTCGATCCGTGCGACAATACACTCCGGCACTGAGGTCATTCGATGATTACTTGGAAAAGTGGTTCATGGCCTTTTTAACGTGCACCTAAATCTAAGTGCACGAGCGTTCTTGCACTTCGCCCGCCATTGACATGCGGCCCCCGTGGCGTGCAACGTTTCAGCTCGCCTCCTCAGGCTTACCTGAAACGTTACCTTACCTGAAATGTTACCACTGCGGGTGCCCATTTTAGGTTGCATTTTTGAAAATTGGGAAAATTATCGCGCTGATAAAGCATAAAGACTAGGTGGATGAAATCCCAACTTTGACGGCAACCCGTCTGACCTGGGAAATGCGTAGTGTAAACGCGAAAGGATACACCCACCAAAAAGAGCAAAATGTTTTTACTTGACGTTTCAAAACCCCTTAAGGAAGCACTGTTCACAATTATTGTATGTTCAAATTGCTGTGAACAAGGATTCCGTATAGGGTGTGACCTTAAGAGACAGGAAGAGAGCAGAGTGGGTCAGGGAACAAACGGGGGTTAAGGATATCATACTTGAAATCAAGAAGAAGAAATGGATGGGCCGGGCACGTAGCACGTCGGCAGGATAACCGCTGGTCATTAAGGGTAACTGACTGGATTCCAAGCGAAGGCAAACGCGTTAGGCGGAGATAGTGTTGGGACGCGTGTACGCGCGGGAGAAGAAAACACGACCGCGCGGCGTGGATCCCAAACATCAACTGTTTATTCAGGTTCTCTGGAGGTTCCGGAGAGCAGCGGAGGGTGGCGCTGCCTGGCGGCTTGGCTTGGCTTGGCTGCCGCCACAGCACTCCCCCCCCTAGTGAGTTGCCGAACGGAGTTAAAGGTCCAGGCGAGTGGGTGCTCTTGATAGCCGCCCACTGTGCGTCAGCCGGGAGGGCACCTCGTGGACTTGGGCTGGCATTGAAGCTGGGGGTCCTGGCGATGATTCCCTTAGTGGAGGCAACACGGCGTCGTCACGGTCCATGTGTGCTGGCTTGATGCGGTCCAACGACACGACCTCCTCACGGCCGTTTCTCTTGATTGTGAATTGCTTGTTGCCACGGCGGAGGACTTGAAACGGCCCATCATAGGGTGGCTGAAGAGGTCGCCGAACCGCGTCGTGTCGTACAAACACATATGGGCACGATGTGAGCTGTGGGTCGACGTGCACCACACGCGACCCTGGGGGCCGTGGAGGTACCGCGCGCAGTTTGCTCATGACGTTGCGTAGGCGAAGTGCATAGTCGCTGCAAGCTATGGATGCCTCCTCTGAGCCGCGCGCAAAGAGCTCTCCCGGCAGCCTGAGTGTCGTGCCGTAGACCAGCTCAGCGGCGCTGCAGCCAATGTCCTCTTTCAAGGTGGACCTTATACCCAAAAGAACGAGTGGGAGGGCCTCCACCCAGTTGTGTTCCTCGGTTGCCGTGAGCGCAGCCTTCAGCTGGCGGTGAAAGCGCTCCACCATGCCGTTGCTCATGGGGTGGTACGCTGTCGTGCGTATGCGTGAGGTGCCCATGAGCTGACTGATGGCAGTGAAAAGGGCTGATTCGAATTGTCGGCCGCGGTCTGTTGTTATCGTGGAGGGCACACCGAAACGGGCTACCCAGTGGTACAGGAAAGCACTCGCAACCGTCTCGGCAGTGATGTCCGCGATAGGGATGGCCTCCGCCCAGCGGGTGAACCTGTCGACACAGGTCAGCAGGTAGGCCTTTCCGTGGCAGGGTGGCAGTGGGCCGACGATGTCCAGGTGGACATGATCAAAGCGAGAATCCGGAGTGGGGAGTGTTCCCAGTGCTGTCGAGGTATGGCGTTGTATCTTAGAGCGCTGGCAAGCTACACATTCGCGTGCCCAGCGTCGGACGTCCCGATTTACGCCCGGCCAGACAAATCTTGCCGTCACCAGTCTTTGGGTGGCTCTAATCCCCGGATGAGACAGTCTGTGCAAGGACTCGAACACATGGCGACGGAGGCTCGCGGGCACGAACGGGCGAGTTCTACTGACGCTTGTGTCACAGCAAACCTTGTCCTCGGATCCGGGAACTGGGATCCACTCAAGATTCAGGGCAGTGGTCGCGGTCAACAAGTGTTTCAGTTCGTCATCTTCACGTTGAGCGGCTGCCAAAGCGGGAAGATCAACCTGTAGTGTGGGCATGATGGCGTTCACAGGATTCCGTGAGAGGGCGTCCGCTACCTCGTTGTCGCCGCCTTTGACGTGGCGGATATCAGTCGTGAACTCTGATATATAGGACATTTGGCGCCGTTCACGTGCTGTGTGCGTTCCACCGTCGGAGCTTAGCGAGCGCAATGCATAAGTAAGCGGCTTGTGGTCGGTGAGGACGAAAAACTCTACACCTTCCAGGAAATGGCGAAAATGTCGTATGGCAGCGTACACGGCCAGCAGTTCTCTCCCGAAGGTGCTGTAGCGGCGCTCGGTAGGTGTTAGCTTCCTCGAAAAGAAGGAAATCGGGCGCCAGATTCCCCCAACGAGCTGCTGTAATACAGCCCCAACGGCTGTATCGGAGGTAGACCTGTGCGCCGGTCCTAAAATCGCCGGCGGCGGCGCGCCGGTGTTTGCACCTCCGGCGGCGGCGCGTCACCGGCGCGGGGTTCATCGGATCGGCGGCGGCGCGGCGCGGGATGGCGGGGGGGGGGGGGGGGTTCAATTTGAGCTCTGAATTTTGAAAAAAAAGTTCCCCGAAAGGGTGAAACAGTGAATGCGATATCAACATAGTCGTAATGTTATAGCGAACTAGGGCTAGTAGCTAACTCTTTATCATCCGATCTCACGAAACTGCAAAATGCTGATGTTAGGGAATGCGGCCGGTTCACGTGAGAGTAGTGCTTTTCGTGCAGTTTGTCGTATCAGTGCTTGCAGCACGAAGCGGTGAGGTCACAGCGCGTAGAAGAGTATACGAGCCGTTTACTGATCCCTGACAAGTTAGCGCGCTCACCAGCGCTCATGACCGTGCCCTATAATAGTCAAAGTTCACAGTTGCTGCTCGAGCCACGTAGCCCCTTTATCCCGGCGCCCCTTCATACTACTTCGTCGTGCGAAACACGCACAAGGCACTCGCTTTCTGGTTGAGGTGCAATAGACAGAAGACCTCGTACGTGGAGTGATGTTATCGCACGCACCCTCCGTGCGACGGAGATGAGCAGCTTCTTTCATTTATGCTTCAGCCGTGTTCCTCGCTAGCGCTCGCGAGCTTTTACTAGCGGGTACAGCATACGATGTGTGTACAAATAATGACTTGGGCTTAATATGGAACATGACCGCGACTATAAAAACCTGTACAGAGTGTCCATATAATTGTTATAGCAATAAAAAAATACACAAAACCACGGAAGCAGGCTGGCCTTTTTTTCCCTTTTTTTTGGAGAGCTGCATCGTCTCCGCTGTAAAGAGTTCGTCTGTTGGAAGAATCAAATAATCCGGCAGCTCTTCAATTGGTTGCGTTCTCGCTTTCACAATAATTCTTACATGTGAGATCTCATCGACGCTTATTTCTTGGAATGTCTCACGTAGAACTTGGAATGTCTCACGTAGAACGGCAAGCAGCTCGATACTTGCAGCTTCCCACTGAAGCACGAAGAAGGACGCTGAAAAGGACGCGCAGGTATACACAGGACAAGCGTGAACAACTATCACAGTTGTTAGGCCTTTGTGTATGAGCAACACGCTGAAAGTGTCGACAACGCAGAAGCCGACGCTCTTAGATATTTCTTGTTTTGAGGTGCATGTGGCGCGCGAAATGACCCCTCTACGTCTCCTGCCACGCGGTGGCATCTGGCTTAAGTTGTGCACGGTGTTCTTTTTTAGATGTGAAGCATCTTATGGCGAAGCTTAATCCGGTGGTGGTGGTGGTCGTGTGCCGCGTGACCACCCTTACTGCGCATGCGCAAACCCTTTAAAAAATAAAAATAAAAGACCTCCTCTCTCCTCTAGGCATCTCTCCCCGCAGCAACCACACCCTCACTGCGCATGCGCCTCCCCTCCTCTTTCCCCTCCTACGCTCCCCCCCTCTCTCCTCTAGGCATCCCTGCCCGCGGCGTCCACACTCCCACTGCGCATGCACGTCCCCCCCCTCTTCTCTCTTCTCCTACGCTTCCCCCCCCTTCTCTCGCCTCGGGACGCCGACGCAGGCAGCGTCTGCTAGCGAGTTTCTTGGCTGAAAAAACCGACCGCTCGCGCTGCACAACCGTTCACTGGCCACCCCGTATATATGGCACTGGATCTTGACCTGCAAGGTGGTGCCGGTGGGAGATTTCTCCTGTGTGTTGTTGAACAATAAAAATTCGCAGCGTGCGCGTTAACTAAAAGCGGACTGCGGCCGTCTCTGTGTCCAGTCCCAGCCTTCTGTCTCTCATTGCCCATTAGCAGCGATTGGCATGTTCCAGTAGGAAACACCGCTCCATCACTGCGTGCTTTGCGCCTCCCCAGTTTTCTCTCCTGCGCAACGCTGCGATGAGCGCCAGCGTCAACGCCGCCGCCAGTGTAAGCGTTAGCGCCCGCTGCTTTACATCTACACATGGTTCCCTTTAGCGGGAGATGGTGTAATTTTTTTTCTTCGTTCCACATCACGAGTGGGTACAGAAAGGGGCCCCTTTTTGAGCGCGTCTCAAGGGCAGTTTTCAAATTTAAAGAAAATGCAGGAGCGTTGCGGGATAGTAAGCACGCTCATGCTCATCCGAGAGCTGCATACCACCAGCGGTAAATGATGTCTATACATGCCGTTAGAATGCCGGCGCATGCACGGTGCGTGGCTGAGTGGTCTAACGCATAGCGCTGCGGAGCGAGGGGGTTCGAATCCCTAGTCGGGTGCATTGGTCTACTGATTTATTTTTCTTTGTGCCTTGTGTCAACTCAAGCTAACAGCCGGGTTCTCCAAAGCCTTTCGACGACTGCGCAATTGTAAAAGAACGACACAGAGACAGCACCCTTGCAGCGGGCCGGCTGTTCTATTCTGTAACGTCGTCTTTCGCTTCCTCGTGCTGGTTGAGCACGAGGTCCAAGCTCCGCTGTCGCTCATCATCATCACAATATATATACATATATATATATATATATATATATATATATATATATATATATATATATATATATATATATATATATATATATATCCCGGGCATGACGGTGACGGCAAAAAGCAGCCGAGAGTGTGAGAGTGTCCATATAATTGCTATCACAAGAAAAACAAATAAGAAACGCCACGAGATAATAACGAGCTCGAATTTGTATTTTCAGAGGCTGTCTATGGGCCTTAAAAAGACTGAGTGTGCAAACACCGACACAAAAGAGTAGTCAAGACACCGCAAAATGCCGCTAACTAAACAATCGTACTGCGACGGAAAACAAGGTACACAAAAAAAAAACTAAGGCAGCTTCGCAGTAGTGGTGCCAAACCTGAAGGAAGTGCGGAACTGGGCAGGCCTCTTTATTTCTCTTCGGTTTTCTCTTTTTTTTCTCCTCTCTTTATTTTTTTTCTCTCTTTCCGTTTTTTCTGTGTTTTGTTCTCTCTATGTTTTCTTCCCCTCCCTTTTTATATTTCTTTCGTTTTCTTGCTCTTTTTATTTGTTCAATTTTTTTTTCCTTTCTTTCTCTCTGTTTCTATTTTTTGCTTGCTTCCTCTATTTTTCCTATCTTAATACGTGGTTTTGCCTGTGTTACGCCAAGCAATGACAGCATATCACAACATACGACAGCCCGGATCCCTAACGTGCTTCGCACTTAATATTATCAAGGTGCTCGAAGACCAAGAGGAAGAAGACTTCTCCTATAGGCGCGAATGCGCTCTCAATATCCTACAGGTAGCTATGCAATAAGTGGTTTGCCTGCGTTTCGCCAAGCTACGACAGCATACGATGAGAGCGTACGATTACAGCATACAGCAGCCCGGGCCTCTAAAGTCCTCCGCACTTAAAATACTTGTTTGCGCATTGCCAGGCAAGAGGCGATACGTATCAGTGAGTTGTGCGTGACCGTCTACGTGAGAGATAACTGGTTACTCTCTTGACTTCACTCTTGTGTCTGCGTTTTCACGTCGTCTCGTTTTAACATTAATACCTACCACAAAGCTCAGCGATCAATTATTCTATTTTTTTTCTTTGCTTTTTTTCTCTATTTATTTATAGACTTACTCGAGTAAAAATGAAAGGCAAAACGTGCGTTATCCCATCGATATATATTACTTATCTATATGTTCATCTACGCAAAATCTAGTAAGTCCAAAACTGCACGAATATGCTATCCAGCTAGTTGGGTCGACGCCGCAGCGTTGAATGTCAGGCAATACTCTTGACACTTCTGGAGGAGAGAAAGAGACAACTTCTGGGGAACTATTCTCGATGTGTCCATCTAAAGATGTCCACAGTCCATTTCGGCACAGCGCATTCAGTTACTCGAAAAAGCGGTGAACCGTGACGTTCGCTCTTGACCACGTCGATGCACCGAACCCTCCAGCACTTTCCCAGTGTAAGAAGAAAGTGGACGAAATGTACAGAAAGAGGAAAGTTTCCAGTCTTAACTTGCATGAATGTGTCACAGATGTTTAAGAACAATAAAGGGAATGCGTACCGGTCTTCACAAGTGCGTTAGAAGGGCGGCCGCATTAAACCTAATTCGATGGCTTACGCGATCAGAATTTACGCATGGCCTCCGCGATGTACGCCCAAAAGCGGGTGTCTGGGTGCTGCGTTCGTTGCGTTGAAGTACATTCCGTCCCTCTCATTATTGTCGAGAGTTGTGAAAGCTTCGTGATATCAAAATGACATTGCGGAAGAAAAACCGGAAACAAAGGGCTCTCTGGTTGCCGAACTCCTGCGAATCAGCTGCGGCCAAAATGCACAGTCCACTAGGGGGAAACATCGAGAATAACCCCGCAACCATAAAAAAATGAAACAGCAGCATGCTGGGAACTGTGACCAGAGCATTGAGCACGAGGGAGGAGCGGCGTCGGAGGAGGTTGGTTTGTGGACGCTGGGCGCGCGCGCTCGTGAATAATTTTTTTCTTCCCATCAGCTCACCAAGAAAGAGGAAACGAAACAAGGGGATAGTTGTGACACGAGCCCGAAGAGGTAGCGCCTGCAGATGAGGTTTATAGATGAGGCTTATAGATGCTCCTATTTTCTTCCCATCTATGGTTGAAGCGCATTCCGTTCTTCTAATATGAGTGAGAGTTGTGAAATCTTCGGGACGCCCAAATGACGTTGAAGAGGAAGAAGCGGAAAGAGAGGGCGTGTTGCTGGGCGAGCTCCCGCCAATCAGCGGTGGCTGATATGGAGACTCGGTTATTTAGACACATCGAGAAAAGCGCCTCAGGCGAAGCGTTGTATTTTATGTGCAGATTCCCCGTTCGGGTTAAAATAAAAGACTAACGGCGGCGCGCCGCAATTATTGCGCGGCGGCGGCGGCGGCGTGGTCACTCTCCAAACTTCGGCGGCGGCGCGACCGGCGTGAGCAAAAATAGGCGGCGGCGGCGGCGCGGCGCGGCGGCGCACAGCTCTAATCGGAGGCATCCACCATTACGTTCTGCGGGACACCGGACCTGGGGTATTCAAGCAGTGCGGCGTTTGCCAAAGCGTCCTTGACCTCGCAGAAGGCTTCTTTTGCTTCTTGAGACCAGGAGAGGGTGTCCGAGCCATTTCGTGAAGTGGCCAGCAGGTCGTGAAGAGGTTGAAGGATCTGGGCGCAGCGGGGAATGAAACGGCGGTAGAAGTTTACCAAACCCAGAAATTCCCGAAGCTGGCGCTTGGCGGTCGGCTGCGGAAATCCTTGCACAGCTTCAACCTTGTTGGGTTGAGGAAGAACTCCTGAGGCGGAGATGACGTGTCCAAGAAACGAGAGTTGTCGCACACCAAGCTCGCATTTGGCCATGTTCACGACCACGCCATGTTCCACTAAGCGCTGGAAGACGATGCGCAGATGATTCACGTGCTCTTCCGGAGTGCTGCTGGCGACTAGCAAGTCGTCAAGATAGGCGTGGCAGAAGTTGAGGCCGCGTATAGCACCGTCCATGAACCGCTGGAATGTCTGACCCGCGTTTCGGAGTCCGAATGGCATTCGGAGGAATTCGAAAAGTCCGAAAGGCGTTGCGATGGCGGTCTTCGGGACGTCCTCCGGGGCAACGGGAATCTGATGGTATGCACGCACCAGGTCGATCTTCGAGAAGATAGTGGCACCGTGAAGCCTCGTCGTGACATCGTGTATGTGCGGTACCGGGTATCTGTCTGGAGTCGTTACCTGGTTCAGCGCCCTATAGTCCCCGCATGGTCGCCAGTCTCCCGGCGTTGACTTTGGCACCATATGAAGTGGAGATGCCCAGGCGCTCGACGAGGGTCTGATGATCCCTAGCTCCATCATGTGTTCAAATTCCTGTCGTGCGACCTTCAACTTCTCTGGAGGCAAACGGCGAGGCCGCGCGTGCACGGGTGGGCCGCTGGTGGCGATGTAATGGCGTACCTCGTGCTTCACCGCGGCGCTGGCTGGCGGCTGCCTCGTCAACTCGGGAAAATCCTGCAGAATGCGAGTAAAACGTTCTGCACCGGACGGCCCGAGCAGAGTGGGGCTCAGCGGAGGGTGGTGCGAGGGATTGCCTTGCACAGTTGCCTGCGACACGGGATCGTGAAGGCGGCGGTTGCGCACGTCGACGAGAAGGCCGAAATGCCGAAGAAAGTCCGCACCCAAGATGGCGAACTTCACTGCTGCCACGATGAAAATCCACCGGAACGTTCTGTTCAAGCCTAAATCGAGTGGCAGCGAGCGATGTCCGTAGGTGGCGATGGTTGTGTTGTTGACCGCCTGAAGCGGGGACGCACTGGGGACACGGCGATCGGTGGACCCAACCGGCAGCACGCTCACCTCAGCGCCGGTGTCCACGAGGAATCGAAGGCCACTGTCGCGGTCGGTGAGGAAAAACACTGATGGACGACGTTCGGGGGGCCTCTGCGACACTGGTCGTCCTCAGTGCCGGCCGCTCCCGTTTCCCGCATAGTCGCACGGAGGAATGCATTTGCGAGCAGCATTGCCATGCTTCCTGTGATACCAGCAGATTCTCTGTTGCACTGCTGGGCGCTGGCGCTCCTCGGGAGTGCTGCGGGCCTGCATCGCTGCGACGGTATCGGCGAGGCGGGATATCTGCTCCCGGATGTCATGCAGCGTGGTCGTGGGCGCGCCGCCGGCGATGTCTGGCTGTAGCGCCGCGACGGACGGCGGAGCGACCGCCAGCACCGAGTCCGCGAGCTCGGCGAGTTGAGACAGGCGTTTGTCGGCAGCCGAGGCGAGGACCATGCGCACGTTGACCGGAAGTCGCTGTAGGAACAGCTCGCGAAGCAGTCTGCTGTCGGCATCGGTGGTGGCTGCGCCGGCCGTGTGCAACAGCTGCCTCATGTGGCGCAACAATTGGCTGGGCGTCCGGTCCCCGAGCTCGGTGTCGTGCAGTAGCTGCTGCAGTCGCTGAGGCTCAGACGGCGTGAGGCGGCTGATGAGCAGCTGTCTGAGCGCTGTGTACGCGTTCTCTGCAGGTGGAGCGACCAGCAGATCGCGTATCTCGCTCGCTATTGCCGGTGGGAGGCTGGCGACCACGTGGTGGTACTTTGTTAGCTCAGCGGCAATACGACGAGCGGTGAATTGGGACTCCACCTGCAGGAACCACAGCTGCGGGTCCGCTGTCCAAAACGGCGGGAGCCTGATGTCGACGGCGGAGATGGCCGGTGCGTCATGGGGAGTCTCCATGGCGTCGATCGCTTGAAAAAGGCGGTAAGCCTCGTCCGGGTCACCACTGTTGGGACGCGTGTACGCGCGGGAGAAGAAAACACGACCGCGCGGCGTGGATCCCAAACATCAACTGTTTATTCAGGTTCTCTGGAGGTTCCGGAGAGCAGCGGAGGGTGGCGCTGCCTGGCGGCTTGGCTTGGCTTGGCTGCCGCCACAGTAGAAAATTAGGTGGGCAGATGAT
>JALIZH010028599.1:0-17004 GCA_030522465.1 Rhipicephalus appendiculatus | reverse complement strand
CTTTTTAGTTAACGCGCACGCAGCGAATTTTGATCGTTCGACAACGCACAGGAGAAATCTCCCACCAGCACAACCTTGCAGGTCAAGATCCAGTGCCTATATATTATACGGGGTGGCCAGTGAACGGTTGTGCAGCGCGAGCAGTCGGTTTTTTCAGTCAAGAAACTCGCTAGCCGACGCTGCCTGCGTCGGCGTTGAACGGTTGTGCAGCGCGAGCAGTCGGTTTTTTCAATCAAGAAACTCGCTAGCAGACGCTGCCTGCGTCGGCGTTGCGAGGCGAGAGAGGGGGAGCGTAGAAGAGGAGATAGGGGGGAGCGGACGCGCATGCGCAATGGAAGTGTAAACGCCGCGGGAGGGATGCCTAGAGGAGAGAGGAGGGAGCGTAGGAGAGGAGAGAGAGGGGGTGAGGCCGCGCATGCGCACTCAGGTGTGGTCGCGGCGGAGAGGGATGCCGAGAGGAGAGAGAGGGGGAGGGGACGCGCATGCCGAGTGCGGGTGCGGACGTCGTTGGCAGGGATGCCTAGAGGAGAGAGAGGGTGATCGTAGGAGAGGAGGTGCGTGGAGAGGGTTTGCGCATGCGCAGTGAGGGTGGTCACGCCGCACACCACCACCACCCCCACCACCACCACCGGATTGAACTTCGCCATAAGATGCTTCACATCTAAAGAAGACATGGCGTAGTCAGTCGAATGGCCACACGCTTTTGCCGTACACAATTTGAAATGTACAAAGTGTCCTTCAAATTTTTGTTGGTGCTATCGCACTCTATGTAGTCGGCGGCAAAACACCGTTGGTACATGTGAAAGTTGCACTACTCCGACAACGAGCCGTCACACGCTAACACGAAGAGAAAGGCAAAGAGCATAACTGGAGTGACATAACTGCGTCTAGGGTGACTCCCCGATGCTAGCGCGGCCAGTGTTTGTTGCTGCTATCGAGACGCTAGAACCATAACCTCCGAGATTGCGCGCCGGCGCGCAGTCTTGGGCGCCCTGCTTTAACTGCGTCGTCGTCGTATCGTTCTCTATCGGTGCTAGTAAGTGTTATGCCGGATTACTTCTCTTCATGGCTCACACACGGCGGCACCACCCGGCCCCGCCAACTGAGAGCACCGAGCGAGAGAGATTGTGTGAGAGATATAAGGCGCATTTGTATGATGTCTTTCGTCTGCCTGGTTAGCTCAGTAAAAGGCGAAAGATTGGTGCGGTCAGCTGAGGAAGGACTCGGTAGAGCGTCCGGCGCATACCGTCGCGGGCCGAGGAGTCGGAGGTTCGATTCCGGGCGGGGGAACATTTTTCTGATGTTTTTTTTTCCTCATTTGGTGACGTTCATTTTATCAACGGCATATCCGTGACGGAAATACGTCACTGAAGTATTGGTGGACCCCGGCATAAAACACTTTCGTGTTAAGAAATAAAATGGAACGGGAGCATACTGAGAATATTGACCACAGCATGGAACACGAGGGGGGAGTGGCCTCAGAGGAGGTTGGTTTTCTTACACTAGGCGCGAGTGCTCGTCACTGTGTGGGTTTTTTTTTCGATGAGCCCACCAAAACAATGGAAACGAAACAGGAGCGTGGCGGGAATTGTGACACGAACGTGAGCGGGTAGCGGCTTCAGAGGAGGTAGGATTGTAGACGCTAGGCATGCTCCCCCCTCGTTTTTTTTCTCCGTGGTTGAAGAGCACTCCGCCCCTCTCAATTGTGTCGAGGGTTCTGAAACTTCCTGACATCAAAATTACATTGCATAAGAAGAACTCGAAATAAGGGCTCCCGCCAATAAGCGGCAGCTGAAATGGACAGTCCATTACATAGACACATCGAGAAAAGCTCCCCTGTGAAGTGATGTATTAAATGCGAAGCATTTCTTAGCGAACTTCGGTGACTTTGAGCGTATCTATCTATCTATCTATCTATCTATCTATCTATCTATCTATCTATCTATCTATCTATCTATCTATCTATCTATCTATCTATCTATCTATCTATCTATCTATCTATCTATCTATCTATCTATCTATCTATCTATCTATCTATCTATCTAGCCACCTACGACTTTGTGCTCTCCTGGCCGTATCGTTAATGGGATTTATACCAAATTTGGTATGGCATAACATGACTGTATGACGAACATAAATGGCTGGTCATATCATGAAAATCATGACTAACTTGTCATGAAAAGTATGATTTACATGCCACGCTCATGGCGCGCTCGCGGCCGTTTCGTTAGCTTGATATACACCAAATTTGGTATTGAGTGACATGACTGTATGACGAACATATATGACAAGTGGTAATATGGAAATCATCACTTGTCATGTGCGACATGACTTGAATGCCAGGCTCATGGCGTGCTCGCGGCCGTTTCGTTAGCTTGAGATGCACCAAATTTGGTATTGAGTGACATGACTGTATGACGAGCATAAATGACAAGTGGTAATATGGGAATCATGACTTGTCATGTGCGGCATGACTTGCATGCCACGCTCATGGCGCGCTCACGGCCGTTTCGTTAGCTTGGGATACACCAAATTTGGTATTGAGGGACATGACTGTATGAGGAACATAAGTGACAAGTGGTAATATGGAAATCATGACTTCATGAGCGACATGACTTGCATTCCACGCTCATGGCGCGCTCGCGGCCGTTTCGTTAGCTTGATATACACCAAATTTGGTATTGAGTGACATGACTGTATGACGAACATAAATGACGAGTGGTAATATGGAAATCATGACTTGTCATGTGCGACATGACTTGCATGCCACGTTCATGGCGTGCTCGCTTACGTTTCGTTAGCTTGAGATACACCAAATTTGGTATTGAGTGACATGACTGTATAACGAACATAAGTGGCAGGTGGTAACATGAAAATCTTGGCATTCATGTAATCTACAATGCCATTTACATGCCACGCTCATGGTGCGCTTGCGCCCAGTACGCTAGCTTGACATACACCAAAATTGGTATATTGCGACGTGATTGTATGACGAACACAAATGACAGGTCGTAACATGTAACATATGACATGCAAATTATATAAAGCATGATTTGCTCCTTCCTGGTTGCTTCGCATTACATCGATTTCCACAGTGCGTGGGATCTGCCGGCTTTTTTTTATGTCCAGATTCCCTGTTCGGATTCAAAGGAAATAGTAACGGCGGCGTGCCGCAAGTATTGTTCGGCGGCGGCGGCGTAATTATTCTTGGAACTTCGGCGGTGGCGGCGCGGCACGGCAGCGCACAGCTCTACTCCGAGGTACTTGTGTTCTCTTATTCTAGGTATTTCCTGGCCCTGTATTGACACCACCTGATCATATTGCCACGTGTGTTATTTTTATGTGATCTGTTTAACCCACAAAGACTGTGAGCAATGCTTGGCGCAGATCGCGCCTCAGTGTTCGAGAAGCTTCACGTTTGTAGTAGATCGTTTTCTTAACATTGCGCACAGCACGCGAACATTCAAGATTATTCCAGAGCTTGCGCGACGACCAGTGATAAGGCTAGAATGTTCGGCGCGTGATGCATAAAAGCCGGCGCGCTCCAACGATCATCAGTTGATCGACGGCCGACGCTCTGTTCACCGCTATCAGCGTGTTGCCTGTATTACTTGCTGTAACTTGAGTTTCCGTTTTGAGGCCACAAGTTCGGCCTAATAAAGTGTTTCGCCTTGAAGACGTCGACTGCTCCCTTCGTTCACGTCACGACCACGTGACAATATCTACAACTGCGGTGAGGCATATGTAAGCATAACCAGGGGGCCGGACACTTCGACTAGTTTCGGTATTGAAAATAAGGCGTCCGCCATTGTTTTGGGAGGAAGCAAAAATTCAGCAACTTTTGCATGTGTGGCGTTTTCTTTCCAACCTACGCATCAATAAAAGAAAAGTTATGCAATTATGTGTAGAAATAAAATGTGTTCTTGGCTATTTTCTTTTTTTTAACACCCTATATATTTATCCAGACGCTGCATTCATTGCGCCGACAGGCGGCGCTTTCGCTCTTGTCTCTTCTGCTGCCATTCCGTTCGTCTGCTCCTGCCGTTTTCCCTGTGCACGTGTGAAATTTTTTGAGAATGCCTTGAAGGTAAAATTTTCGGTGTTTGTGAGTGCGAACGCGCTCAAAATGTCGATGAAAGCAGGAAAAGGACACAAGGCGTGCTGCTCTGCTTTGTGGTGCAACAACTCGGGAAGAAACAGCGCAGCGAAATTTTTCCGCTTCCCAGCGGACGACACGTAAGCCCATGCACTTTTTGCTCGGCACGAAGAAGCAAGCGCTATCCTTATCAAAACAGCTACAGGGCGAACCGAAAAATTTGTGTTGTTGCTTTACAGTGAACCTCCTTTTTTTTCTTGGCACTGCGCATTTGAAAGCAATGTTGTAAGCATGTAGAGCTGCTTGTGGGCAGTTTCTCGTGAGCCGATTGATGCCAGCTGACGCGCAGACGGAAATTTCGCTTCAATATCGGTTTTGTTAGCGGTAGCTCGTAATATTTTTTTCTTCGAGAAGAAATCTTGCAAGGTATGTTTGCCGAATGTGCTTCTTCGACGAACTGGTTCGGCTCTAGAGCATTCCGACGACCACCTGCTTGCAGTGACAGTACCACATTTCAATGTTCAAGAAAGAACCCCCAAATTTATTTACGTAACAGTGACTACTTGCATTCCGTGTTACGAGAAGTTCGTGTTATCTGCGCTAAGGCCGAGCTGCGCTTCGCTTTTGAATCTGTGAAACATTGTTGTCGCCCTTTTTCGCACTCTCTATATTTGTGTCGCTTTTACATGTTGTTTATTGATATCCATGCTGTAATTTGTTTCATTTTCTAGGTGTGACGTATGGCGGAATTACACCTAAAGGGCAGACCTCGAGGTACTCACGGGGGAGCAAATGTACAACGGCTGCCGCCTCTGCTCGGACCACTTCGCCGAAAGTGCCTTCGCAAACCCTGCCAAAAGACGGCTCTTGTGGACGGCTGTTCCCACTGTTGCAGTGGAAGTGAGATCCCCGATCGACGAAGGTAATAAAAACAATTTATTAGCGGTTGCGAATATGTGCGCTTTTGTAGTTCCTTTTCGCGCACCTTATCGCCTGATGCATAATTAACGTTCCATGTTTACGCATGAGTTCAGGGTGTGTCCTTTACATTGTATTTCATGCTACCACCTTAATGTACAATTGCCCTCCTTCGCTACCTACATAAACGAGACCGATATCTACCCTATCTTCAAGGACCCTACCTGGCAGAAGCCATGGCTGCTGCGGCTCAACACCACCCTGGCCAAAAGCGCATCGCCCAGATTGCAGGTATGCACAGGCCGGCTCGTTGATTTTGGGCATTAAGGAAGGGGCGCGTATTCTTGCTTTGTGTAGAACAAGTATTCAGGGTACGGCGCAAAAGTGAACTGCACAAAGCGCTTTTTTTATGTCATCTGCTACGGCTTCGCGTGACGTTTCGCCGCGAAATTTGTTCCGCGTGCGCCAGGGAATTGCGTTCTTTTCCTTTTTTTTTCCTGATGGAATATCATGCGTGGTGAAGGGTGTTCCAAACTGCTCGTGTAGCTAACGATGCGAATATTTTCCAGCTTCCTGGCGCAGCGAAAGATGAGAATATTTTCTTTTCACAACGACAGAATCCACGCTTGTAAGAAGACGCAGCGCTCTTGGCCTTGCTGTAAACGATACATCAATCACCCGCTGTTGTCGCGTATCGGACATGATGTTGCACTTGGAAACATGAGGTCGCGGGATTAAATCGCGTTTCGATAAGGGCGAAGTTCGCGCATGTGCACACCTCCGGTGGTCGAAATAGTTCGCAGTCGCTCATTACGGCATGTCTCACGCACGTATCGTGGTCCGTAAAACCGCACAATTCAATACGACAAAGCCAAGTCTTGCGTACGCGCTGCGATGATCTCCATAAGTTTGATTGGCGCTGTATAGTAAAAATTTTACAGGAGCACGTGTGCGCGTGCCGGTAAACAACAGGTTTTAAGTTGTTTGGACCTAATTACCTCTCGTGGGCAGTGTACAAAATGGTAAAGCGAAAGTAAATAGAAAAAACCTCCGCAATACTACAATATTCTGAGCCAGCTAATGAGACAACAGCAATGCTGAACATGTTACGTGAATGTACAACAGCAATACAACTCGGAGCAATGCTTAATGTCTCTTAGAGGAATATTTTTAGTAGAAGTCATGCAAAGATATACAATCGCAGCTGACCCGCTTGAGTTTGAAAGCGCCATTTTACGGAAAACGTGCTGAGGCTATTTAAAACATGGCAACTTAAATGCCACTCATTTTCCCCATGTTTCCAGAAGGCGGCCCCACAAGAGCCAGCTCAGTCTCCCCTGAATCACCGTCTCATCTCGGTCATCTCATCTCGCTGTGCCACAAGCAATGTACCGGCAAAGTTGAGGGGCTTTCACCGGTTTGTTAAGGCGCCTTCGAAAGTCAAATGACAAATTACCTTCAGTTAATTACTAAACTAATACTACAGCTCAGTTTTGTCCTATGCTTCCAACATGACGCACAAAGCTGGGCTTAGGAGCTCTATAAAAGAAAGTATACTTTATATGATTCAGGCATATTACACGAATGTCTTGAAAACCGGTCAGAATAGACCCGTTCTGAGCTATGTGCCCAGGCTGATTCATTAAATGCAGTCGATCTGAATTACTTTTGTGAACATTTCTCTGTGTCCCGAAGGTGCGCGTTCCGTAATACCCTTGTGCATCACTCTGTCCTAGCCCAATTTCCAGTGATGATTAACCATCGACACTTGCCTATACTGCATTTACTTCTTCTCGACGGAAAGCTCTGTCTGCAGGGTGACATTTGTTGTTTGATGTTGTAGGATTGTGATATTCATGCCTAAACTGTGATAGAAAATATATGCATTACAAATTGCGAGGAATAAGTGCAATACACTGGTGTAGAATTTTGTAATATAATGCCCTGTTAGCAGTGGTACAGCTTTGAACGAGGTTTCACGCGTTGTAACGAGAAATAAAGTCAAGTGTTAAAATGTCAATAGAATTTTCTCAATATGTAACGGCGCATAAGCACAAGCTGTGTTATGTAGGAAATTCGCTTACTATAGAAGGTTGTTTCGACTAGCAACTTTTATAGAAAAAGAAAAAGGAGCTGGTAGGGCTGGGCTTAATGTGCTGGTCATCTGCACTGCATGATCAGTTCATTATTCACGAACGTGTTACTATGAGCCGTCGTTTCTGGAGAATTGTATTCTGTACAGCCAATGAACGTTGTGACTCCTGCAGCAATATTTTGTATACGATGAATGTGTCAAGAATTCTCTTATGTTTGTGTAACCGATGTAGAATGCCATCATTTGTATTTACTGTACGAGATGCACAGCTCTGTGCTATTGTGGCGTGTATTGAGTTTTGTCGTTTGCAATACGTTGCTAATAAAAACAGTGAATAAACCACATTTTCCGACTACTTCTTTTTCTTGCTCAAACAAAATTGTCACACTTCAAGGCTTGCTGGCTCGCGGGCATTCAACTGAGAAATATTTCCAAACAAGTGTTTTGTGGACGTTCTGAGAGTCCGAGAAAATTAGCAACCGAAAGCTGTCGAAAACAATATATGCAGCAGCAACACAACCTGAAAAAATAAATGCAAGGAGTGTCGTTTTCTGTTTGCGGCTCACAAAACAGTCGCGCGCTCGTCGAGCGCATAGCAGACGACAAGCTCGGCGTTTCCTCCTCGCTCATCAACAAAAGCGTTGCCATAGCAGCATGAGCCATTTTTTATTGTTTTTTAGTTTCACAGTTTGGCCTACCAAACACCAGGGGACCAATTGGCGCTAGTGGCGCAATTATCGAATACCTAGGGGGGTATACTAGCTGACCTAGCCGTGGCATAACCTCGATTTCCCTGCTTCTGTAGCAGTTAACATTTCTTTCACATTGAGCATGTTTATTGCTTCTGCGCTGGCTGAGTCTTCATTTCAACACGAAAGGGTTTTATGCCGAGGGTCCACCACGGCTCCTCTGACGTATTTCCGTCCTAGATATGACGTTGTAAAATATAAACATATTGAGATCCAAGAAAATGTTCCGTCGCCGGGCGTCGAACCTACGACCTCTCGATCCGCAGCGCGCGGCGCGAAACCACTCGGCCACAGAAGCCTGTGTAGCTCAGCTAGCTAACAGCAAGCTATTTAGATACACCATATACCGGTGTCGGTCCTCACAGGTCGTCGACTTCAGCGCGCTTTCGCCATCAGTAGCTAGATGGCGTGAAGGTGGCACAAAGTCAGCGCTCTAAAGGTCGCCGCGACTCTCGCTGCGATGTGCGCGCGCATCCCCGGGGCGTGGTCGCTCGTGCGCGCGCGCTTATCTCGTGATCGAGGCATTGGGCTTGTACGTCTTGTTCTTCCACCGCAAGTTTTCGCAAGTTTCACCGCAAGTTACAGTCGTTAAAGAGTGGAGGAAGGTCACTGCGCTCGCCGCAGCGGCCACGTTTACGAAAGGAGCGCGCTGCTCACACACGAAGTAACAATTGTGAGAGTTGTTCGCGCTCGTCCTGTGTATACTTGTGCGGTCGTTTCGTGCTTCTTCCTTTGTGTGCTTTAGGTGTGCGCGCTTTAGGTGTCGAACTGAGACAGTTAGTGCGCGCTCGTTCTATGTAGGCTCATTTCGTGCGTCCTTTCTGCTTGAGGTGCGCGCAGCAAGTTTCGAGCTGTTTGTCGTTCTTCGCGTGACATTACAATTTGTTGCTGTATCATTCATTCCATCGCCCTTGTGGCGAAACAATGCACAATAAACGCTCAACTAGCTCTGTGAAGACAAGTTTACTGTCGTGTTATACCGATTCCTTTGACAGAGGGATCAGTCATGTTTTATTTTTATTTTTTTTTGCTTTTGTTTTTCATTGAGATTGTGGTGGAGTCGGACTTGGAGGAATAAAACATATTTCGCTGTTAGATCCACGTGGTTTGTGCCCTTTCTTCGTCCCGTCTTTCTAGCGCTATTTTCTACTGGAAATCATGAACCAACCAGCCCAAATGAGTATCCTACTATAGTTATGTCTCATGTGTGTGTGTGGGGGGGGGGGGGGAGGGGTGGCGTGGGCTTGTGTGAGTGTGTATGTGTGTGGGGGGGGGGTGCGTGCATGCGGATGTCGCTATCACGTTCACTTTTAAAAGATAAGCTTAAGGATCTCCTAATTTTTGTATCCACTGCGAAGCTTGCGTGTGTCACCGGCTGAGCCGCTCGAGCGGCAAACTTTGCATTTGCTGCTCGAGCCGCAAATATGAACTTTAATCATAAGGGAGCGGTAGCGAGCGCTAGCACGCGTGCTATCTCGATAAACATCGCTAGAGGGCTGACTAGAGCACTGCACGGGCCGGGATTTTCGGCCCGGGCCCGGAACTTGTTTAAACTTACCCGCCCGAGCCCGGCCCGGTGACTCAAAGCGAGACCCGGGCCCGGCCCGTACCCGAGGAAAAAAATCACAGCATATCCACGAGGTGAATGATGGTGAGGTGGGCGAAGCTTGAGAGGTTATGGTTGATGCCGTTTCGTCAGGATACCGCGGTGCGAGTCGGAGAAGCGGCAGCGAAGCGTGCGCGGCGCCTTGCGGATCCCGAGACGGTGCGCGCAAATGGCGCCGCGAGGCAACGTGCACTCCGGGCAGCGAGAGCAGCGGACCCCGAAAGGCGAGCACGAGCCGCCGCGGCCCTCCGTGCCCGCTGCTTCGCTTCGTTCATGCCCCACCAACGCTTCGACACGTACGGCGACGATCCAGGAGACTGAGAAAGGCACCTCGATCGCCGCGCACTCAGGCAAAGCGCGCGCAGCAGCCAATCGGAGAGTAGCGGCAATTCGGAGAGTAGCGGCAATTCGGAGAGTAGCGGCAGAGTAACGCCATCTAGGAAATGAGACGAGAAATGGTCATCTCTTATCATGGCCTCCGAGATGGCAGGCGATACTGGGGGTTACGCGTTACGCCTGACAAGGTTAGACTAAGAGGAGCTTCGCCCCTAAAATTCGCCTACCCGGCCCGGCCCGGCCCGACCGCAGATCGGGCCCGACAGGGGCCCGAGCCAATAATATAGGTGGTGTTGCCCGAACACGAAATCGACAACAAGGTGTTCTAAGTGGCAGATATCTACGCTTTGGTGGCGCATGCTTTGCTAGCAATTATATATTAACGTACGGTAATTTCTTGTAAAAAGGGGATCATGGTGGAAACAGCTGAGCTGATATACTGGATGCAATGAATGTTTGCTTGACAGTGGTTCACTGTACCTAATTTTTCTGCAAATACTATGGGGATACAATCAAGGCTTCGAAGAATGATTGAATAAAAAGATGAGGAAATCGACCACAAGAGAATAAAAATGCGTTCACGTTGCGGGTCCCAAAATGGGAGCCTTGTTCACAGTGATTGTGAACAAGGCACCCGTTCTGGGTGCCGAAACGTCAATTATGGGGAGCATCAAGAGAGTTTCACAGCAGATATTGTTGCAAGGAAAGTGACTTGCAGCATGAGTTGAATTTCAATACAGAGCGCAATAAAAACAGAGGACACAAGGAGCAGAACGCTCTCTTCCCTTTGTTTAAATTGCGGTCTATTAAAATTTAAAGCATGCTCTAACGACAAAGCGAATCGTGTACCCTTCTGGATATGTAGCGCCTGTCTTCAGCATAGTAGCACCTTGCCGACGGAGAAAGAAGTATTCGACCTTGGCACAGCAAGAAAAATAGAGAAAGAAAGCAAAATTCATTATGTTTTTTGTACCTACACTAACCAAGAGAAAAATGATAATGAACCACGCGCACCATGTGTAATTTTAGAAATACGTATAAGCAGCCGAAAGGAAGAAAAAAATATTTGTCATAGCATTCTTTTTATCTATCGGACCGCGCTATAGTATATACACTCTCGCATTTTTTTTTTCTTTTGTGGCATATTTTACTGCTTTTTCTTCAGATGTCATTGTGCGAAAAAAATCAAATTATCAAAAGATACCGGCTTTAAGCACGCCATGGGCTGTTGCATCACATATCCTGCCGCGCTAAAGTTTCTCACACTGCTTGCGCTAACCGCAGGGGAGTACATCTGCCTGGCGAATTGTGAAGGCGTCGCCTGTCTTTGTTTTTAAAAACTTCCACCACTGCAGCAAATTTAAAATGTCTCTGCGGACTTCAGCACAATGAACATAGCTTTCCAGCTCATTCCTCCCGAATGTCATGCCGGTCTTCAATGTCATCTATAAAACTCCTCTTTGAGGGCTTCTCCTTGCAGTTTTCAGCAGTGTATGTTATGCACGTTTTGCACAGTGCTCTCTTTCTTTTTTGATGTTATGATGGTGTACGCCTTCCTAACGATGTTTTACTGGTAGAAGGTGTTCATTGGACTATACGACTGACAGGAGGTGGGCGAAGAGATCTCGATCAATTTTCGGGGTTTGTTCCAATTTGGTAATAAAGGCGTGAATAAGGTTTCAGACGCTTACTCATATGGCTCGAGGTAAATGGACAAAAATCACATAGCACGGAATTCGTAATTACTTTTTCATGCCAGGCATTTCGTAAGCGGATATACTTTGCCCGACACCTTGTTTTTAATGGGCCTGTGCTATTCCTGCACATTCCAACACTCTCGCACTGTATAGCGCAGAGGACTCAAACACGCGGCCCGCGGCCCACACACGACTGCCTTCGTCGGATATTTTTCTCTTTATAAGTACGTCCTTAACCCTTTAAGGCACCACCTAAGAAAAACTGTCGTTAAATGTGTCAAATTGATACAGCGTTATTTCAAGGCACTCAGTATTCTGTTGCAACAAAATTAATGTCATAATATGTTAATTTATGCGTGTTACTATAACTAATCCCAATTAAGTTGTGAATAAATATCTATTTATTACGAGGTCATTCATGCTCTGGTTTGGCATAAATAGAATGTAATGTCAGTGTAGAAATACAGTGCAAGTTCATTTTTGGTTATGTCCATTTTGAGCAAAGAAAAATTATACTTTTCACGCGGCTCGCAGAAACCGGCACGTCGAACGACTCGTCGAAAGGGGGTTATGCCTTCAGCAAAGAGATCATTTGCCACAGTAAACTTCAAAATGAAGTTAAAATGAAGACAAATTCATTATGCGGGAGGTTCAAGTCATCGAAAGCTTGATATATCTTGCTCTTTCTTAGACCCTAATTGATACAAATAACAAAATCAAATGGTGTACACAATTGTGTACATGGCGCCTAAATGGTTAAGCTACGTATTGAAGCAAGGTTTGGGTTTGCGCTAGTTGGTGATCCATTAATAATACACAGCGCAGAATGAACAAAGGACGAGAAAAGGAACCACAAAGACAAGCGCTGACTTTCAACTGAGGTTTAATGAAAACAAACATGCAATATAAGTCTCCCAAAACGCATCACGTGAGTGCCACGACAATCGCATACTAACTTCACCACGTCTAACAAAAGACTCTTATCGGAACCTAACAAATGCACGATAAATTAAGCTACGTAGTCATGACAGGTCTAAAGCATTTTCTTGTGAGGCACCCCATGCGTCCACCATGCGTTCATACATAACCGTGAAAAAAAAAGTCTATATTTCAGAATCGGAGTCCAGATTTTACTCATTTTGGACGTAGGTATAGACATATTGTTTGAATCTCCCCACCAAATACCCTTCAGTAATGACCGATATATGAGATATGGGAAAGCTATTTCAAATAGCAGAATTAGGTGACATTTGGTACAACCTATTCCTCACCCCCCAACTACCCACTGTCCTGGCCCTTGCGGGAGTAAATTTTCGTGAATGCAGACCGTTAGCTGTTGTGAGTTTGAGACCCCTGCTATAGCGGAACAAGGCGAATGCTCAGACGCTGACAATGTGGGCGCACAAAGCAGGCTGTGCATGTCCATCTCGCGTGACATGACCACTGGAAGCCGTGACGGAGCCACGGAAAACAAATGTCTTTATAGGGATACTATGTAAAGAGACTCCGTGCAGTCCTTTCGTTTTAGTGGAGGGCTGGAACATTCAATGTCATTTCCCAGCTTTAGAGCTCTGGCGTTGATAAGTTATAAATTTATTATACCAATTTAATTACTGTGATCATAGAATGACATTTGTGATATAAAATAATAAAGAATGCGAATAAAGCCCAGAATAGCCACATGTTAACTATGTAAGCGTCTGGTCTATTCACATTGAGCTCGCCCGCTTCAGATAAATCAATTAGCCCCATATGCAATAAGCAAAAGAATTTCAGTACTGTCCATCATAGAACTCCAAATGGCTCGCTCAACATAAAAGAACCATTCATTCGAGATAAAATGTGAAACATACATGTATGCGCAACGTCTTTAGAATAAACTTAAAGGGAGACTAAAGAGAAGAATAATTTTTCTATTATCAGTAAAGTACTCTCTTACAATTCCAAAATAACCACGCTCGCCGTGCCAATACTTGGTAAGCGCGAAAATGAGGGTGGCAACACCACCTTGAAATTTACGCAGCAGAAGTCGTCACGTCACATAGATTCTGGCCGCGTCTAGTGGGGCCTACGTAAATCCTAATAGGTAAAAAATGAAGTAAATTGACCTCTGAGTAGACTTAACATACCAAGCTTCAGGAAATTTCGAAGAGCCAGTGCACCCAAAATACGACGAATACAGTTTGACATCCGTGACGCCACGCGCGGAGATTTCAGCACGAAATTCTAAAATGAAACATTGACCTTGATTTCTTCCTGTGTTAATAAACTTATGGTGGTGAAATTAATTATATTCAAGTTCTGAAAGTACACAGTCTAAACCAATTAACTCTTTCACTTTCGTGTTCCTTTAAGAACTGAGAAAAGTCCAGGCCCGGCCCGACCCGATCCCGCCACCTCAAACCCGGGCCCGGCCCTAAGCCCGGAGCTTCAGGCCCGAGCCCGGCCCGGGTCCGCCGTGAAACCTACTTTACCCGGCACGGCCCGGCCCACGGGGCCGGCCGGGCCGGGCCCGGGTTTTCGGGTGGGCCCGGAGCCCGTGCAGTGCTCTAGGGCTGACATACGTCGTGTACTTCACCTCTTTGCATTGAGACGAGAAACTGCACATAAAACCGCATAGCTCCTTGAAGCGGCCGCATTCGCTTTAACCAGAGTTTTGTAGAGTTACGCGAGGTCAGATCCAAAAGAGTTAGTGGCTGGACTTACTTCGTATGATGTTCCAATTTGTTGTCCTCGCATCCATTGCTTCTGCCTTGCGGAGAGACTGATTTTTCTGCAGTTCTCGCTTTTCGCCACCTTTCGCGGTGTAGTCTAACGATCTTCTACTTGTTCGCAGGCGAGATCGCTATTCAGCTCATCCCGTCGGCCGCATTAAAACGTGAGATAGTCAGTTTCGCAATCAGATAGGGTAAATTGAGACGCTATATGCCGGATGATCAGTATGACCAGTGTTTTCAATATTTCTATTGCCCTGGAAACGAACAACACTGGACACATAGCGAAAACACCTGAACTATGGTGCTCATATCTCGTCGATAGAAGTGCACCGCCAGTTTGTGCAATTTACCGTTGCTGTGTAGTGAGCTGCTTGACCCATGTTTTGCAGCTACTCGGGAAACCAATCAACTCTGATCTTCACGAGGAATTAGGTTTTTACTGTCTAGGTTTGTGCAGTCTCAAATCGGTTAACCGCGCCTGTTACAAACAAGATTAATTTCCGAGTTTAACTCAGGCCCGGATTAATTGCTTACCCGGCCTGTGGCCACCCAGCTGGTCTGGCTCAACGCGGGCCCATACCATGCACAATTCCATAGCAATATATACTCCAACTTCGTGAACAGCAAGCAGACCTCTACTCTTCGCCGTATACAATAAACTTACTCATTGAATACATTTGCTTTTACCAGAACTCTTTAAGCTTACCTGATTTAATCACTTTGGCCAAAATAAGACAATGAGAGTCGCTGTAAAGTACCAAGAACGTGTAAGCATGGGAGGAAATTGTGACGTTCAATTCAGGGATGCTCATGTTAGGTGTTTGGCCTGAAAGAAAAGTGGACCGTCAAGCACTTCGAGACAGTGTCCTTTTGTGTCTCCTGTACCCATTTTCAGGAAAGCGGCAAGATAAATATTTCTGATTAAAAAGATTAGTGAAGAAACTAAATAAGCGATTAAAATTAATCAGTGCTAGCTCTTTCGGGAAAAAGAGGGGGGGGAAGGAAGCTCGGCGTGCAGTCGTTGTTGCTTTTGTCCTCTGAGCATGGCTCATAGCCAATGTAGGGGATCGACCGAGTAGTGAAGGCATTTTTCGATTATTTTCTGTATTGTAAATTCTAATAGAGTGGTTTGGCTTGTCAATTATTATTGAAGTATTTAAAGCCGGCCAAATTCAGCAAGACATTCTTTTAGTCTCAATGATAATTCGTCAGTGGCGTGTGCTTTGCTTACTGTCTTGCAATCGCGTCGCACAAAGCTCCCTCCTAAATGTTTCCTTCCCCTACGCCAGGAATTGGGCCGCCATCCGTGTCCTTAGTAGCGCAAGAATTCAGTTACTAAAAGCAACAACGACAGTCACACGTTCTTATTCTGTAAACAATAAAGTGTGACAACGTGGGATAAGAAGTGGCCATGGTAAACTGGTTAAAGAAATCATATTTTTGCGTCAGAAACGACTGATTGCCGGCAAGCACAGGATCGACAGAGCCTCAGTTACTGGAAAACGGCACATACAAATGCGATTGTAACGCGCGAACTTTCGAGGCCCATGTGTTTTTGCACTCACGGGCGCCGGGTTTTCTTTTCCTTTACTTTTTTTTTTTTTGCGGTCCAATCTACATCGCTGTCGATACCTGCGAGGCAGTTCAAGCTACACTTGAAAACACAGCAATATAATGGAAAATGAGAAACAAATCACAATGTCAAAAATAAAAGTAATAATAGCAACAGTGACAAACATTAACTGAAAACAAAATTACAATAAATTAACAAGTTCTTTAGTGCGTGAGAGATTATGCTTTGTATCCATGTAAATGTGGGCCACCGTAACTCTCGTAGAGTGGGCTGATGTTTAATGTTATGAAAACGTGACATCGTGAGATGAGGGAGAACAAAATGGGACAGTATAAATCTATTTTATATTCATTTATTGAGGGCTGCAAGCATGAGTCAGTCAATGTTATATTTATGCCTGACAAATGACTGCAGTGAGAAGGGGCTACGTTATCTGGGGTGAGTGATCCCGGAGGGAATGCAATGTCGCGATAAGTGATTTTCACAGTAGTGCACAAAATGGTTTTGTGCATGATTTCGTAAAGAAAAAAAAAAAGAAAATCTCAACTAATGCGATCTTTCACTGGATGTGTGTTAGTCGTTGGGTAAGTAAATGTAAGAGTCGCTATTTCCAAATAGAGCATAGCTGTAAGCACGCGCTCTTGTGCAATACTAATAACCGATAAAGTGGTAGGTTACGTGAGTTCATATATTGTAATTTGCATACGTAAATGCGAAAGTATGAAAGACTACAAAGGACACAAAGTTTGGCCAACGGAATTGAGGGGTGATACTTATAATGATATTGGGTAATTGTGGTGTAAGTTATAATCTATAATAATGTTACTGGATATAACGTGCTTATTTTTTTGAAATTTTACCACGTACATTATAATCGACGGTTGAGGTAAACTAAAAAAAAAATTTGTCTGGTTAACCCTTTCAAGAAGCAGCGGTCGGACTTTTTAAAGTAGTTATTCTTTCGTGAATTTTTTTTTTGTCCCAGCGAAGAGTAGATAGATTATTTTAGATATTTTTGTTTGACTACAGTCATACTGAAGCCAGTCAGGCAGTTTAACCGGCATAGCATTACATCGAGGTAGGTCGGTACGCCGCGGTGGAGCAGTGGTTACGGTACTCGGCTAATGACCCCAAGGTGGCGGGATCGATCCTGGTTGCGACAGTCCCATTTCGGTGGAGACGAAATGGTAGAGGCCTGTGTACTGTGCGATGTCAGT
>JALIZH010028598.1:0-39779 GCA_030522465.1 Rhipicephalus appendiculatus | reverse complement strand
TACTTGGAAGTGGAAACGGTTCTTTCTTGTTTTGTTGTTCTTGGCGTGCTTGTACCCCACCATTTTGTTTTCATTTGAAACAAACAAGCAAAGAACCTTGAAATTTCGCTTTCTTCAGACTGGGTGGAAAGTATCGGTCAGCGAAATTTCACCGACTTTTCCCGACTGTGTTTGTTGGTCGCTGTGGCCTGTCGCCATTTATTATCAAATATATTTTGTATCAGTGTATGTTTATCTGCTAGGTGCCCATACAGATTTAGCAGAAGCGAATGAAAGGCGAAGTTGAAAGAGCAAAAAGATTTATTTTATAGGAAACTAACTGCACCCTACAACGAATTGAGCCTCCTCGAGATATTATTTTGCCTTGAACGCGAAGACAAAAGAAATGGTAAAGTAGGCGCTATCGTGGCAGAGATACGAACATTTGTTTAATCGTTAATTTCTGGTGAGGTTGACACCAAAAGCCTTGTGTAAGCCTCATTGATAGCCGCGGAAAGGAGTACTTGTAGCCGCGCGCCGATGCTGTTATGTAGCTACAACGCCAGTGGTAATGGTGCAAATACTCTTCGAGCGTCCCTATTCTTTTTGTAGCGATAACATCTCTCACAGTTACATTAAGGCAAGGGCTTCGTTGGCACACACAAGTATGTATGTACACTGCCCAAATCTTTACTTAGTGTACACAACGGAGACTTTTCTGTGTGTCAGCGCCCCATGATGGAACGATTTTAGAACGAAACTGCAAATATTGCCTTCTAGATATCTGGTTTACGGGTATTTTTTTTATGGGTTTGAACCCAAGCAAATCAAGATAACACGCGTGGCAGTATACACTTTCCCGCCACCTTTCTGAAATTTAATTCAGTCATATGGCGAAGACACAGAAATAAACCCACAGGGTCCCTTGTGCATTCACCAAAGACGACTCAAAGGCGAAAGCGGCCATCTTCTTTTACTTCTCAGTCTATGTATAAGGGCGCAGGGAACACCAGCCGTGGCTTCACGTGCAGCTGCCAAGCGCCGTCTGCATTTTATTATCTTGAGGTAGCGCGTGCTCTCTGGTTTTTTTCGACGCCCAAAGAAAGGCACTAGAATGGCATCATGTGGCGTAGCGTAACATGACGTTACGCCAGAATTCGTAACGTCATGATGACGTGACAATTTTTGCGATCTGCAATGTTATGGTGACGTCATATGGTGACGTCATCAGATGATGATATTTTTCATCACTCGTCCCCGACGCCGCGGGGCGGTCGCCGCTTAGGGCCAAATTTCCCGTTTGATGAGGCAACTAAGGCTTCCGCCTTAAATATTGCATATCGTGCATGCTAGTTCAAGATTTGGGTGACTGTACTCGAGGGGCCAATGTTGCGGTGATCAAAGGCTTATGGAAGGATAACATTAAAGGGTGCTCTGTCGCACAATAACACTTACTGTGGAAAAAAAGCAAATACATTAAAAGTTTATATTCCTATATTTCACATGTCTTATACAAGGAGACACAGATGCACACAAGATAACCTTGTGTTTATTTTCTAACATCACGCTTCGTTTGCTCGCAATACGTCCCTGTGTACTTTCTGAATAACTAAATGTTTCTATCAAAAGCAACAAACGGAACACATTTTCTATAAATCTCGAAAATGGTGTCATGCTTCGCATATCATATATAATTACACTTGTTAACGACACTCCCTTGTTCACTTACATCCTTAAGTAGCGACCACAACACATCAATTGCTCTCAGAAAAAAAAAAGGATGAGCACAAAAGAAAAAAAATCAAATAAGGAAAGTGCTCAGCAACCGGTTTGCCAAGAGATTTGTCTTTTAACGCGTGTCCGCCTAGCGAGCGATCCTCCTTAATTGCTTGCGCTTCTAAAGAAGGCCTTTGGCAAGTGAATAAAGAATAAATATGCATACTGCCTAGAAAGTTGTGGTTTCTAACACGGAGGCGAGGGAGAGGCAAATCGTTTTCAAGTGGAGTCGCGTTGTGCGTAGCGCTTTGCAAGGAAGCGGGTAGTAATTACCGAGCTCCTCGATGCGCACACGAAGGCGTCGGCTAAGAACAACGGCGGACTCTTAATGGCGACGCGCACGCTCATTTAGAGCTGGATTACTCTCTTGTGGTTCAAAGCAAGAAATTAAGCGCGTTGTTGAACTGCGACCTGGTTGTGAAATTGAGCAGCCTGTACTTGTGAATTAATAGAAGGGTACACACAGATACAGAGCCACACGCTATTGTGAGTTTTTGCGTGGTTTTGTTTTAAGCGATGACTCTATGAGTTGTAGATTGTGGTGGCGATCAGTTGGTTCCTGAAAAAAAGAAAAAAAAAAGACTCGGCACAGGTGTGAGTGTATAGCAAGTGGAAGGACAAATAGAGATTAGTAGCTCACACGAACTCCGTCTTTGTCCTTACGAAAACAATTTCAGCTTCATCAAAGTACAAACACCAACGACTCGTGCTATTGCACCATACATATCTCATGCACCGCATTAATTGCTTGAGCTTGAGGGAAAGCTGCGTAGTTCGTTCATAGGGCTCCCTGAGCTGCAGCCCGAGTTGAATCTGCAACGCGTCTGAGAGGGCTTCGTGCAGCGATTCTATTTGGAGATCAAATGACTCCATGTATACTTAGTAGTAGAAGACAGCACTGCAGAATGACGAGACGAGGTCGAAGTAATGCGGAGCACCCCAGCTTCACCGATGACTACGTGATTAGCGCATGTGACTTTTCACTGGCGCTGGTTGCAGCGAGCTGGCCTTTATGCCATGAAATGGTCTAGACTAATCATTTCCTTTTGTCCGCAACTAAAGCTTTCATGAGTGGAAGCTTTAGCTGACTACAAAAACAAATCATTATGAGTGATTATTAAAGAGATGATTAGTGTACAAAATGTGTACACAGAACATATCGACATCGGTGCTCAACAGTCGTGACATTACTCACAGTCTCGTGATATTACTCACATTTGTCTTGGCATTACTCACACGGCCCAGAATATGAAACGAGCACTAGTGCATTTCCATACATTGACAGACCTCACTGAGCGAGTTTAGTATTTATGCGTACTTTTGAAGGAAACGAGATCTTTAAAGCTTTATTTTTGTCATAGTAAGCTTTCGTTGCCAGAGGCTACGAAATCAATGTATTTTTTTTTCGGACAACAGAAGTGCATAAGTGACTATAGTATTGCACGGGAGAAGACGGGATAACTGTTGTCCTGTCGTGTTAACTGCGGCGATTGTGTGTATCTGCCATGTTTCTCCCTTTCTTTTGTATATCTTCAGTAATTGTATTTTGTCATTTGCGTCACCACACAGCGTACGGTAGCAAACTGGACTTTCGGCGAAGTAACCTTTATTTCATCTCTCTCTCTCTTTCTGTTCTAGCGTTTTGACAAAGTCCCCTCTACCTTTGAACAGTACAGGTAAGGGGGGATTTCCTCTTTCTTGCTATCTGTGTAGTGCCGAATAACGAACCCTCGCTGAACCTTAATCAAAGTATGTCGACATTGCTCGGCACATTTATTACATTTCTTTAAAGCGTGATACCTTTCACTGGTTTAGGTGAATAAAAGGTGCGCAAAATGGGTGCGAAGTTTTTCTCTGTTCTAGCTTCCCCTGTGTGGTTGCCTCTAAATTACGTAGTGATGACAGTAAATATTACGCAGTTGCCACGCTTTGTGTAAGCTTGTCCAATTTTCATAGCAGATGGCACCTAATATAACTTCACGTTGAGAGCGCATATAGACTGTAAGGTATTAGAAAGGGCAAGGCACAGAAGAAGAAAATAACTACAAAGCTTATCTGAAAAACCAAATTGCTGGAATTTCTAGCTTAGAACAACACAGCAAATGAATTAAAGGTATGAAAACCTATTACGTTTCATAAACGCACATTAGCTGCTGACCGGGCCGCCCACGTCATGGAACTGCACGACCTAATGAACGCATAGTGCAGTGGCGTCGTGCGGGGACCCTGGGATGCACGTGCCCGAACCCCTTGGTCGAATAAAGTTTTACCTCCTCCTGCTGCGACACTTTCAGTTCGTGTCATTCCAAATACGAGGGGTATGCTCAAGCTGGTGTGCAATGCATAATCACCGCTACACCCACTGTTTTCGTTCCCTCAGTTTATCGATGGGCCGTATTCTGCGACTCTGAAGGCAGCCCTACAGTATATTCAGTCAGCTCTTAGTCGCAGATTGTGCGTAAAGCTTTTTGCCGAAAATATAGTAAACTCACGTCCGTGCCATCTAAAATGAACACCACGTCGTGTTTTAGTAGATTTCACGTCATTTCAGCATCTCGGGCAACGAGATCGACGATGACGCTGTCAGGAGAGCACATGAAGGAAGAAACTTTGTTTAGTCGCTTGTATCAAAGATTAATGCGGCTCAACACGTTTTAGTCAATCATCGGGATGATTGACTAAAACGTGTTGAGCGTTCACTTGACCCATCCCTATGATTGCGGCTGTTATCTGATGTTTTTTCCGGGGTAAGAAATAATGTTGTACCGCCTGCGCATGCGTCCAGCGTTCACCAGCACCTATTCACTGAAGCTTATAATGACCGATACCATGGAGTTAGATGGCTGTGCTGTAGAGGAGGCCATCGAGCACCCATCGTGCTACTTCGCGTGTTTGGAAAATGATAGGTTTGAACTACGTACAACTTCAGATCACGTAAACTCAAATGCCTTCACCACCGCTAAGGTCCATTGGACAGTGCATCATAGTTGCCAAAAGGAACGAAGACATCGCTGAAATTTCTCAAGGCTACGAGTTTGAGCGACCACCTGTGAACGCAGAGCGCACAACAGTCACTGTGTCGGCTTCAACAAAAGCCGGCCTTTCTCTTCTACTCTTAAAGTTGTCTTCCTCTTCTCCCTTGCCTAGCGTAGAGTAGAGAACACTGCTAACTTCCCGTTTTATTTCATTGTTCTATGTCTCTCTCTGCTTTGTTTCTATTTTTTTGTCATTCACTGGAGACACTTAGGAACTCTTCTTCTGAGTTACGTAAAGGCCACATAAGAATGGCGTGTGTTAAAGCATCCTTTAAGAAAAATAATTCTTCAAGCTGTTTGAAGGGCACACTGCTATTCAGCCCCTCCAGGTAGAACGGCCACTATTTACAAGCCCCTTCTTTGCGTTTCTTTCTTCGTGCCGGTGTCCCTCTGTTATATTCCCGGAGGAGTCCAAGCCTTCGTGCTGCCTTCCTACTGCCCACTTGTGAACACGGACATCCCCAAGAGTGAAGTAGAGTGGCGAACAACGGCATTGCTGAGATAGCTTTGCTGTCGTCGTTCTACCTTTCCGCTACTGGCCACACTCGCATAGTTACCTCACCCTCCACAGGTCTAGCTCGGTACGGCAACTACCTGCAAGCTCATAAAATAGGATCGTAAATGTATCTGAGCTTAGCCAGCCTTCTTCAACTTAACCTCCTGTTTCGCTCTTTTTCCCGCTATCAAAACTACGAGGACCAGCACACAACACTGCCAGCAGCAGTACACGGCTGGACCCGGAAGGATAAAAAAACGGGGCTTTCGCGCGGTTCGGTTCACCACTGCAACCGAGGACATGTGAACCTCAGCTTTAATTAATGGAAGCGGTGCCGGTGTACACTTAAAATAGCGTTAAAAAAGAAAAAAAAGAAAAAGAAAAGCAGGCAGGCAGGAAGATGAGAGCGAGGCGGAGAGTACCTCATGACAAAAGCACTGTGTACGTCCAGCCACCGCCGAGGACGAAACGTGCAAAAGGCGGGTCTATCCTGCAGCGCCCCATAGCCATCGTTCTGGCCGCCACTTGCAGCAAAAAGCGCGAATCACTTTTACGCGACTGGGTGCTGTTCATTCTTCCTGCTTTTGACCTTTCCTTTGAGCAGTAGCTGTGCAAAAGCCCGAGTGCACTTCCGCGCTCCGCGTTCTATGTGCAACCATCAACGCCTTCTCCATTCCTGGCCTTCTCTATCTGACCCCCTCGTTGAAGCAACGTCCATGCATGTTTTTTACTTGCCCTCCCAGGAGTGCCGAAGAGTTCAGCACTCTGACGATGTGGAGACCTCGCGGACGCCGACAACTCACGCGCCGCGTTGACGCCCGCAGAGCAAGTGGCCATGGAGTGGAAACTTGTTACTTTCAACGTTGGTTTATCTTTATCCTGCCCGATTTTTTCCATCCGTATGTATAAATTTCTTGCTCTTATATTAACTGCTAAAGTGAGTGGCCGGAAGCTTTATGCCCGTCAGAAGCGGGGTCCGCGTGAAGGCTGGTTTATAGGAGAAGTAGTTGGATTCGCTCCTAGACGCCTGCTGGCTAAACGAAGCGGGAGAGTGCGAGTGACCTTTTTTTCGCTGTTTGTGAGTCGCGTAAAGTAGCGTAGAGAGCCGGATCGAAAACAGGCGCCGAGGAAGAGGCAGAGGTAGAGGTCGGTCATCTGTGATGAACCGATGTAAAGAAGTGAAGTAATAGAACTAGGAGGGATGTAATTGTCAATACCCTTCACTGCTACCTTATATATGCTATGGCGCGATCAGGTGTTGCACGCTTAGCTGGCCCTCGCCGTACTGACGCTTGCTGTATAGCGCCATGCGGAAGCCGTGTCAAGTGCAGAGTTTAGTAAAAACAGACAACGCTGTATTTTTCGCTTGTATTTCTTTGTGGTCTTGTACGTAGTTTGCACGACCCCTTAATAATACTAAAGCCTGTATGTACTGCGGTCTCCACCTGTTCGTAATGGGAACCGTACAGACACGTTCGTGGAGATCAGGAGGCGAAGGCAGAATAAATAAACCAAAAGAAAACAAAAAAAAAGTGTTCAGTGTTACTGTGTGATTCGTTTGTTTCGGAAACATGCCGCAGCAATCATTCAACTTTTTTTTTTAGTTTGCCGCTTCTGTATTGGTATGAGAATTATAATTTAACAAGTAATGCAGGGACGCCTCTCCAACCCCCTGAAAACAGGGCTCTGAGAAAATGAAATTAGTGCCCCGATTATGGTTAAGCGGAAACAAATGGTACGCCTGTGACAACCCGATATGTACAGTTTTCTGAACACAAACAGCTGCGGAATAAATAGTGAGCCTCCTTTAAAAATCAAAGATTGGTGGTTATCTTTTGCCTGATTTCCTACCATCTCACCATCCCGCCTTCCCCCTCCGATGCACAAAGTTAAACTTCCATTTTAAACACTTTGTACAAAATGCATGAACGACGTGTAAAACAGACTGGCGCACCGTCGTTATCGGAACAACGCACAGAACCAGACTAATCGCGGAAAAAAGAGGGACGTTTGTGCTATAACTAGCATGTAACCGAACTCTCTTGTCGTGTTACTAGTGTATGTGCATTTCAGAAGCATTCAATGAGCGTTGCGCAGATGCACCTAAGTAAGTCATCGATTTAGGTTTGGATGCCGGGTTTCCCTGGCCACATTTGTGCTGCTGAAGTAGACTGAACAAATGCTTACGTTGTAAGTTGAAGAATGTTTAACAAAATGGGAAAGGAAATCCAGTGGTACGAACGATCCACAAAACATTTGCTGCTTTAAACTGCGTGATAAACAAGTGCACGGAGTAGAAATAATTGCGACAGTGTTGACGTTGATTAAGTATCAATGATATATATTTTTTTAAAGTAGCGTGTTTTCGAGGTTGTACTTTTGTGCAGAAAAAGCTTGGAGGAAGTATGAGTTGTACACGTGCAATATTTATCAAGCTTCTACTTGTAGATAGTATAAATTCTGCAAGTAACATTTCAGCAAAAAACAAAACAAAAAAAAAACGTGGGAATAGTTGTCAAAGGATGAAAAGTAAGGAAGGAGCTACGTTGCGAATAATCATTTGCGAAAGGGCTCTGTTCATTTAACGGGTGTCTTGTGCGCCTGATTCGTTGGAAAAGGAAGATTAATTATTTTAATCACCTGTCATTCAGGGTCATATGTCTTGCATTTCTGCGTGACAATAAGCCGACACTAAAATGGGAAATAGTCACGCTCCATTCGGGTGTTCAAGAAAGAATTATTTGCTGTCAGAAAGAACGTTCTGGCTTGAGAGCAAATAAAAACTCTACGGTGTAGTTAATAGCTGGGCAAAGCGTATTGAGATATTTGGACAGAATATTGATAGAGGGGAGAGGACTATGTAAGAACAAAAGAACTCGAAGGTGAAGTGACTGCACTTCCAAAAAGTGCGCCTTCCTGCTTGCGCCTATGGTTTTTGGTACTGTATTGTAAACACAATATGTGCTAATGCCGGTGACATTGCGTTCCTTGTCTCTAATTACAAAGAAATCATCTTGAACCTTAGCACTCGAGTTTGGTAGGAGTTCAGTGATGGAATGAATTAAGCCTTGACAGCGAATTTCATTCAGGAAAGGTAATAAAATAAGCAGTAATTACACTTTGCTCCAAGGAGAATTTATTTCTACTATTTCTCCCCTTCCTTAGCTCACCCCCCCCTCTTTTGAAGAAAAACAAAAGAATAACAACAACTTGAACAGGCATCTGCAGACGTTATGCGTAAGAAAAGAGATTACTGTCAGCAACAACATTTGAGTAACACTAGAGACGGTCGATTCAGTTCTATTACCTAAAAGGGGATATTGTGTTGTATGAAGGTGCTTTAGTAACATCTGCAGTTTTATGCCAACCGCCAAACTCACTTAGGGACTGATATTATCATAAAAAGGTGAGTTATACAACCTCAAAAGCTCATATTTTTCAAAATGGTTGTTATTCAGTAGTTAATCGTACAGTTTCTTTGGAATAGTTTCAAGTACTGTTATTGCAATAAGTTCTGGCTCTATTTTTCATTATTGCAAGCGCTATACAGCGCGTCCTGCTTCCATCGGCAAAGCATTGCTCAGAGAGAACCTGCCATCGGCGTCACTGCCATTAAATGGGTCTGTAAATAGCTTCGCTTTGTGCCTGTTGATAGCTATGGTAGATGACACGACTTTGGATCAAAAATAAAGGAAAGAAAGATACAACACGCCGGCCACCAACGGTGCGGTAAGGTAACCCTAACGGCTGGCGATTCAAGTTAAAAAGAGTGCAAGAGCTGTAATTCGAGCAGTGCTGATGCCATGGTGCTCGAGCGCTTGCCTTAACACGATTAGTCAATATCGGGCTAGAACGGTCGCTGAGGGCTAATTGTCTATTGAAAACACGTAGCAATTCTGATCTGATTCTGCCGTGCCAGGCCATCGCTTGAGATATTCTTGCTGCATTAGTTTTGGCAAAACTGCATGGTGGGATGGGACACGCGGAAAGAAGCGAGACAATAAGTTCAGTATAACAACTGGGTTTATTGAAGTATGAAATCAGCCTTTTTAACAGGCTGACTTCGTCTAATTTCTTTCTTTGTGCCCCGTCCCACCGCGCAGTTTGACCAAAATGAATACTTAGGAACTTCCACATCTTTCCACGCTACTTACTCTTGCTGACATGTTATGAGGAGGAGAAGGGGAAGAGGGGGAGATTTTGACACGTGTGCCCTGAAGTGGAGTTGACAGGTGGTGGAGAGAGGAAGACTGATGAGAGTTAAACCAGCAAGCGGTGCGGTGACATGCGCTGTTATTTTTAGTACAGAATAATTAGGCGTTAGCGCTCACCTCTGGTAGACTATAGATTTGTCGCTTCGCCCGTGTATGTTTTTTACGAAGCAGAGTGCAAATGCCGGTGAATGAACAAAGTGTAGTAGGCTATATAGGTTGTTCGCATATATATCTTTGTTCTGGCTCTTTACTTCTCTCACTTATATTTCACTAAATCTTCATTTCCTCTTCTGCACCACAGCTGCTTTATACGACAAAAAAAAAACAAAAAAAAACTAGGAGGACGTTTTAGATTCGTTTTTAATAGTAAAACGCGAACGCGTAATCGGGTCCCGTGCGCATCACGTTCTCAATTGCTAGCCTTGATTCGGTTCTCGGTGCATGGCTCAACCGTGCCGTAAAAAAAACAAACGAAGTTGTTCGTAACATTCCCCCTCTTTCAAACTATACTACAATGCCTACTGCATGTACAGTTGTTAAATGCCCACTTCGCCATAATTCTTGCCTTTCGCGAATCGGCGAAGGGCCCACTACACGTCTGTAAGGCAAGCACGCGAACCTACGCAGCTGCTCACTTTGTTGATGCTTTTGCAGCTGATGATAATTAAATAGGTCTGAGCACTTTGTAGTGTGTCGGCTTTTAAAACACACAGCCATTCGGGCAATTCACATGTTTTGACGCCTGGCGCGATACTACGCTTATGCCACGCTATATTACATGCGTTAAGGATGCTTCTCCCGCTACATGACATTCTTATAGTGCTTCTTTTTTAAATGTAGCTTCGAGCAATAGCGTGGGTATGTGGTATGTAACACCATCTTGCCCCGCACAATTCCTGGGTCAATGCTCACTCGAAACGAAGGTTTTCATTATTTATTTCATTTTCATCATTGTTGGTTTTTGGGTCATGGACAAATTGAGGGTTTTCTGCACAGAACCAACCACGCCGATGCCGGTATTTCTAGGAAGAGGGTTCTTGACGCTATCGCGTCAAAATGCAGCGGACCGCGCCAGCACACAGACGTGTCTGTCTGGCTGATGTGAGGGCGTCCGAGCAGCTGAGCAGTAGAATATACTCGAGTGTGGAACGTGATTTCATGTGCCTGAGTTTGCTTTTTGAATGACATATGTGCACCAACGACATTGCTACTTTCAAGGAGAAACCACATGCCGCTCGTCCTGTCATTGCGTTCCTCCCTTTATGTGTCTTATAATTTGCTGCTATATTATGTCCTTAAAAAGCAATGGGCATGAGAATGAATGTAACAGTAAAGAAACGCGAGAAGCATGTAACTTGTACACAAATAGTTGAGAAAAATTGAACATTAATTTTTCTTGCAATATGAAATCGTTATGAACAGCCTTGTTACGAAGCTAAAAAAAACAAAGTGAAGCTTCGCTTCCGAAAACGTTATGCAATCATAATGGGCTCAGCCCTGCGCATCGCGAATGTTTATGCATATTACTTCATCGATTTAATTTGGCAGCCGAGGGGCTGTTTGTGGCGGAAGAAAGAAAAAAAAAACACGTAAAGAAGACTTGGAAGGCTGCTCATTTGCGCACAGCAAGTTTCCGTGGCCATATAATGAAAAAGAAGCGGTGAATTGCATAGCGATTCACTGCAGCATTGCGGAGTTTCGTGCATGACATTCGGCTGTGTCTTAAAGATCTGGCTTAGTTGTGTGATCGAAAAGGAACCATACACATTGTCGCATATAAATTGCACCAGATGAGATACATACTGACCGAGCAGCCCATTTCGTAGAAAACCAGAGTGACCATACAGTTTGAAGCGTTGTGTTAGCGTGCTCTCATTCGGTGGGACAGTATAATACCTCAACTGGACTTTTATTCTTAATACTGGAAAAATATTGCCAAGAAAGCTTTTTCCGTGTATATGTTTCTGTAATAATAGCGCTACACAACGGTAACACAAAGGCCGTTAGTTTGACAACCGTAATTCTGTAATTTCGCAGAAACTTCCAATAACTACATTTTAAAACGGCTAGGAAGCACAAAGGGTAATATAAATTCGACACGCAGGCATAACGATATAGGTCAACTTTTACAATTTCACAGATTCAAGGCGTATACGACATGCCTAAATGGCAAATATAAGATTTTCCTTTTTGCTATTTGCAGCAATATTGTAGGGTATTGCTGAGCTCTTTTTCTTTGTTCTTTCGGAAGAATCGTTTGCTTTGGTATTGCTACATCAGCCATTCTGGTGTCGCTTATATGCTGCTTTCCTGTAGTAATGTCTTCAACAGTCAATCTTGATATGCTGCCTCAATAAACCAATCAACAGAAAAGAAAAATAATGTGTTGTTGCTTCGGAGTGATCCCAGAATCGTGGCTGTGCCACCTTACTCCTTCATCTCGATACTGGGGCTGCACTGTCCGACTTTTAACATTCTTCGAATGAATTCGTTCCCACACAATCGATCTTTTTCGTGAGATTTTCATGCATTCATCTCACAAAATCATACGCTCTTAGTCGAATCCTGGCTAGAATGCACGCCTGCAGGCAAGAAATCCAGTCAAATTATGGCCGCTTTTAGTCAGTTCGTTACACGGCTCCGTAGCCGTGTCCTAGAGGAAGCGGCCCTACTCTAAGTGGTCTTCAAAACAGCCATCACGATGCTTAGCCGTGATGTTAAGTCAAATTTTTCCTGCCTAGGTACGGCCTGCGGCGCGTGACGGTCGTGTGGGAGGCCTGTCTGTAGGCGGCCCTGACGCGGTTGCGGAACAAAATATATAATTTTAACGCTTTTACGGCGTTTTCTCGCCAGTTTAGCGGTAGTAATTATCACTATAGGTAATTAGAAGATGAACAGCATCACTGTCATCCACATCTGCAACAACAACATGCAAATTACGCACAGCACTGGGATCGAACTCGGGACCGCGTGCACTCAAAGCAGATAACTTGCCCATTTCACCACAGCGCCACCACTTGAACGCTCGTTTTTTCGCGGGGTTATATAGCTACCATGGGGTTTGCGAACAGTCGGCGCAACGTTGAACTTTTGTTTTTTTGCCATATGTGTTTGAGAGTGCATTAGGTCAGCAAATAGTTTGCGGGGCTTCGTGAACTGCGACCGCGGTAAGAACCGAATGTCTTCGGTTCGTAATGCGCCGTGAGGCAAGAACGATTAACGTGTGTCCGTGTGTCGTTTTAGTGCTTCTCCGTGAACAGCGGTTGTTTCGCTCACCGAAAACTCGCGGATACCAGCGTGACGAGGATATCTTCATATCTCGAAACCCACGTACGTTTTTCCCATGTGCGTGTGCTGTGAGCAATTCTGGTTATTTGTGCCGCGATATACACGCGTGTCAGTGACAGCAGCCCGTTCACAGCTGTTCGTGTAATGTTAACGTGATTTGTCACAATTACATTACTTGGGTATTTTAACATCCCTACACTAACATTTGAATTTTGCGCGCGTAAACCGTCGCGAGCTGCACGTTGGGGCAGCAGCACCTTTTTAGCAGTTCGACGATAATCTATTTCAGAAATTGCCACTTATGCGCGCTATTTCGCGCTATACGGGGTTTTTTATCCATCTTGAGTCTTTAACTGACCTTATATATGAGAACTAGCTACTCTATCTTTATTCAGCATCACACTGCTGTTCAAGTGAATGCCAATACGTGCGCCAAGATCAACAATGACGTCCACAAATTTGCGACGGACAGGTCTCCCTCCAAATAAATAGTTAATGCTCTTTCGCACATCTCTTTCGCGAAAGTCCGCATTCAGTTGGGTACAAGAGATGGTGCAGAACAAACTTCAAAATCTTTGTTACTGTTTGCCTCAATAAAACAGCTGTTTAGAAAATGAGGATTCCTTATAGCTGGTACATTATTGCCACAGCAGTAGGCAGCTTGGCTTGATAGTGGTTCAATGCTACAAATACCATGCTGCAATATAAGAACTGTAGCAGATATTCAGAACAGTGAAGAAATGTCGGTGGTATGCGCTCTCCTGCTGCCTTGTGCACCTGCACCTAATGTTCATCATGCAATTACGCAACCATTAATAAACATCAACCCACCAATTTTCAATCTGTGTTGATCACTTCCTGTCTTGCTGCCTTACGTTTATTTCTTTTGTGCTATGTTTTCTAAAAATCAACTAGTTTTATAGAACACGAGCAGTAACATTTATAGGCCAGTGTTTCAGTAATCTGTTATGCATGCACAAGTACTGTTTTTTTAATGCGTGACAAATGTCATACCTCGAAAACTGATAAAGGAAATGTTGTTTGTAGCCTTTTATTCGAATCGAAACAGTAACACTGGGACTGTACTCGTCCCAGTGTTTGCCCAAATGCAGGGAGATGTATGAAATCTTAAATAAAGTGTGCCGTAAGGCACTGGAAAGTGTTCGCATCATATACCATCTTGTAGACAAACAGGTGTGCCAATAACTCTTGCTGCTTCGCCAGAAGTGTCTTCCTGAAAAGTATATCAAATAAAGAAGTCCATTAGGCTTTCAGCATTCATCAGATTGAATGTTCTACTGAAAACTATGGCTCGACTTCTTTTACTGCGAACTTTTTTCGCAAACAAAAATAAAATGAAAAATTTTGATGTTGCTGGCGACATATTTCATGCTGAGGTTTGCACTTAGTGTGCACAGGGTAGTGTAAACTGTTATTCTTGTAATATGTAGAAAAAATATGGCAGAGAAAAAACAGTGCAAGTTAGCTATACTCCATCTCAGAAGTACCTTGCAGCACTGTGGAAGCTGCAGGGCTTGTTAGCCAATAGGAAAGGCGGAAACCCCCCTCAAGACGTGTTCATCCGCGGCGCGTCGTCTGCCCGTCGTCTCTTTGACGACGGTTCGCCTACCTTGTCGATACTTGCTCCCTCCAGTTCATACAAAACGCAAAAAACCTCAGCGGAACGCCACCTCGCCGTTTCTTTATGTTCAGAAACCCACTTGTGCAGGGCGCGTTCACTGGCGTTTGTGAGGAACGTGGATCTTTTTTATAACAGCGTTCATACTGGCGTTTTTACCGAGTTCTTTTTTGACAGCACGGTCGACGCACTTTAAGTAGCAATCGCGTACCATTCTTGGGTGGAACATCAAATTATTGGCACAGAAAACAATATAGACATTCAGGGTGTTTCGCATCATCAACGCATCACCAACGCTAATGTTGTGGCGACATCTGCTCAGTTAACATCAAACCACTTTTACATCTCGGTACCACCTCGGTAGTCCTAGCAGTATCAATACAAGCGAGTGATATAAATAATAGCGAAAGAAGATACCTGATGCTTTGCCCTAAGCCTTAGATTAGACTAAGCGATGGCAGATTATGCCACTTATTTGTTGCTGTCCGGGCAGAGAGTCAGTAAGAAGCACGAATTCGGATAGAAGCGGGTGGTCTGGGGTGTATGGGGGGCTGTCATATTGCTGTGCGTCATCGCGGTTAGGGTGGTTATTATGGCTACCAACCGGTAATCTCTGCATTATTTCAGAAATTTCGAAGTGCAAGCGTGGAGGGCCTAACGTGCCACATATCGCTGTAATGCGTCATACGAGAAGCACAGCTAAAGCCCTTGCACCTCGTTGACAATGAGAGTTAAGCCCGGAACTATATTATGTGCTGAGCAAAGACACTGCCTGTGTACTCCTCGTAGCTACGGCAGTGCTGCAAGGTAGTTGTGAGATGGAGTATAGTTCATGTTTTTCACCACGTCTTAACGCAAGGCAAAACAATAAGGTATGATGGCTAGCGTGCACTGTTGATCATTGTTTTATGAAAGGTGCTTCTATAAGAAAAATTCATTCATCCTCAAAACTTACGGCACGTTCTGCCAAATAAATTAATTAAACGTGGGGCTAGATGTGACAAATCCGATGTTTAACATATGAGGCATACCACATTGGAGAGTTTTGGTTTGTTACTGTGTATTCAAATCTAAAACTTTGCTAATACCATAGCAGAACCTAACTCCTGCTGTTGGTTCTTCACTCCTTCCTGGCTAAACCAATGACGGAGTAGTTAAAAGCTACCTGTAAGCCACGCGCCGCCCCGCTTCTGCCATTTATGAAATGAATATGTTCTGAAAAATATTTTTGCTGATTACTACCTGGTATTACCTTAAATATCCCTTTGCCAGCACTCACTGGATGTGCTATCAACATGACTAAGTCTACATGAATATATACATTTACCTAACAGAGGCAACACACATCACAAGTTGCATGCAGCCCATCCGTCTTTACTGATTGCCCTGTTCGGCACATTTATCTGCTTCGCACTAGCCATTTTAACCAACCGTCACGTTCAACCGTGTGATTTCAAGATAGAAATTGGAGCATGGGAGCAGTCTATTAACTTTAAAATGGACTTTCTTATGACGACTTTCTTCTAATTAATTTTCCGCTGTTTTGCATATACCAGCTATGCTTCATAGCACAGTTCATTTCATGAGAGATGTGTCTGATTTAGAGGCACTGGACTGTTAAATCAAGGATGGTTGCTTGCTGGGCTAGTTGGTTCATTTCAACACATGTAACAGCGCGTGAAACTGGAAAGAACAACAGAGACAGAGTGTAAAGAGTGCTGACTTCCAACTGTTTATTATGCCGCCGATACCAGGTATAAACACATACGAAAGGCCAGCGGGTAAGGGAAAGAACAAAATGAAAGAAAAAGAAACAATCAGCAAGAAATGCACTGGGTGATACAGAGAAGTCTTAATCACCAAGCTTTTAAAAACCTTAGCTCATCCTTGGTCAATGCAAGCGATGGCACGCTGACACATCCCTCTCCCGCACGAGCAATCTCTACCGCCTCAACTATTTACCTGACGCACTGGTCTTTGTGGCGATAAACAACGCAACTTCTTTTCAACTCAGGTTTGCAAAGCTCAGTACGCCGACGCGTAGACTTACCACCCCAGTTACGGCAGAGTAAGCTAACGTGTCCCTGGCTGCCGTCTATTATATTGTTACGCGCGAAGGAGACCAAGACGTACACGGCTGGAGGGGCCGTTTATTAGGTCGCGAAGGTGAGCGCAGGAGCGGCCAACAGGTTGAGTATCGCAGCGTCGGCGTCTTCACTCTAGCTGCCTCGGCGCGGCAAGCACGTTCACCGGTCTTCGTTTTCCTCGCGGGCATGTGCAACATTCTTCTCCTCACAGACGAAGCCCGCCGGGCGAGTTAGGCGATTCATCTTGGTGTGAAGAACTTCAAGCAAGCAACATGGACAGCTTGCGTTTTAGCAGCTCTTCTACCACTCGCCGTGAGGCGAGCTATTGTATACGTGACCTCTGTAAGTTGGTTGAGCACAACAAACGGTCCATCGTATGTGGACAAGAACTTTTGGCATAACCCGCGCTTCCGTACCGGAGTCCATAGCCATACTAAATCACCAGGACGATAAGTTGCAGGACGGTGGCGAATGTCGTAGCGTGTTTTTGATCTGTCTTGGGAAGTCCGTAAATGAGCAATACGACGCGCCTCTTCGGCAAGGCAGAGGGTTTCGGCGACAGTGAGGTCTTCATGAGAAGACAAAGGCAAAACTGTATCTAGTGTGTGCCGCGGCGGACGAGCATACAGCAAGAAGAAAGGACTGTAGCCGGTAGTCTCGTGCGTAGCAGTATTGAACGCATAGGTTATGAAAGGGAGTACGTCATCCTAGTTCTTGTGATCAGATGAAACGTACATAGATAGCATGATCACAATTGTTCGGTTGGTGCGCTCCGTAAGCCCATTTGTTTGCGGATGGTATGGTGTCGAGTGACGCAGGTGGGACTCGCACAAACGTAGCAGTTCGACTACGATATCCGCCGTGAATTGTCGTCCACGGTCGCTGGTAATCAGGCGAGGTGGACCATGTCGGAGGATGACGTGTTGCAGCAGGAACACCGAGACGTCGCTGGCAGTTGCGGAGGGCAAGGCCGCCGTCTCGCAATAGTGTGTGAGATAGCCGACGCATACGATGATCCATCGATTGCCCTTAGCTGACTTTGGAAAAGGGCCTACGAAGTCATTGCCCACTTGTTGGAAAGGTGTGCTTGGAGGTGGGATCGGCTGTAGGAGACCAGCTGGAGCAGTAGATGGGCGTTTGTGGCGCTGACACTGCGTGAAGCTGGCCACATACACCTCAATAGACTGTCGCATTCCAGGCCAATAAAAACGTTCCTTAGTTCGGTAGAGCATCCGCGTAGAACCTAAATGTCCGGATGTAGGGTCGTCGTGCATAGCACTCAGAATCGCTGACCGAATGCGCTCCGGCACCACCAGGAGGAAACGTGCGCCAGTGCTGGAGAAATTGTTCTTATACAGGAGTCCATCACGTACACAGAAATGGCGTGCTGTAGAAGGGGCGGACGTAGAAGAAAAGAGCGATGTTAATTTAGTGTCCTTGCGCTGTTCGACTTTGAAGGTGTCGAGGTCTGGAAACTTTGGTGACACGGAACCTACAAGGTGGTCGAAGTCATCGGCGTCGCAGGCTGTAGTGCTGAGTGGCATACGTGAAAGGCAGTCCGCGTCGGCGTGTCGTCGACCGCTCTTATAAGAGACGGTGAAGCTGTATTCTTGTAGCCAAAGGGCTCAGCGCGCTAGACGCCCACAAGGGTCACGAAGGTTGACAAGCCAACACAACAAGTGGGGATCGGGGACGACTGTGAAGGGATGTCCATACAGGGAAGAACGAAAGCGCTGAATCGCAAACACTACGGCGAGGCCTTCCTGTTCTGTGACAATATAATTCTGTTCAGGCCTACTCAGGGAGCGACTTGCGTACGCGATCACGTGTTCGGAGTCACCGTATCGTTGAATGAGGATGGCACCAATTCCTATGCCACTGGCATCCGTATGAAGTTCCGTCGGAGCTGAAGGATTGAAGTGCTGGAGAACAGGTCGTGACGTCAGTAGGAACTTCAGTTGTCGGGAAGAGGAGGCCCACTCCGGAGTCCACTCAAAGGGAACGTCCTTTCATGGCAGGCTTGTCAGCGGATACGCCACATCGGCAAATTTATGTATAAACCGGCGAAAATACGAACAAAGCCCCAGAAAGCTACGAAGCTCCTCAACAGAGCGTGGTGCACTGAACGCCTCAACGGCTGCTGCCTTCTGGGGATCCGGCCGGATGCCATCCTTATCGACGAGGTGCCCAAGCATGAGGGTTTGGTGGTCTCCGAAGTGGCATTTCTTTGAGTTCAAAACAAGGCCAGCGTTTCTGATGCAGTTCAGCACAATATCCAGACGCGAATTGTGTTCCCTGAAGGTGCGGCCAAACATGACGACGTCGTCAAGGTAACACATTCAGATATTCCACTTCAAGCCGCGCAGAATAGTGTCCATAAATCTCTCGAATGTCGCCGGAGCGTTGCAGAGCCCAAATGGCATCACGTTGAACTAAAATAGTCCATCAGGGGTGACAAAGGCAGTCTTTTCCTTGTCGTGGGGATGCATAGGAATTTGCCAGTAGCGAGATCTTAAGTCTACTGAGGAAAAGTAAGAGGCCGAATGAAGGCACTCGATGGCGTCATCAATACGTGGAAGTGGATACACGTCTTTTTTGGTTGCAGCATTCAATCGGCGATAGTCGACGCAAAATCTCCAAGGTCCATCTTTCTTTTTAACGAGAATCACTGGAGCTGCCCATGCACTCGCTGACTCTTGTATGACTCCCTTTGTCATCATTTCGTGTACCTGTTCGCTAATAATCTGGCGCTCTGAGGGTGAAACGCGATATGGCTTCTGTCTAATCGGATTTGCCGAACCCGTGTTGATGGTGTGGCGTGTTCGAGAAGCAGGGATTGAGGGTACTTTGCCCTTCTGAGCAAAGTCGAATACCGAAACGTGCTTCGAAAGCACATCCACCATTGTTCGGCGTTCACTCGTACTGAGCGACTTGTTCACCATTGGCCGCGCGTTCACGTTATATTTCAAGGACGGGCGGAAACGCAGTAGGGCAAATCGTATTTCCTTTGTCTTTGCATGGTAACTGTTTCCCCCTAGCCTGGCCATGCTCTAATCTGCTGTTTCTGCCTATCTGCACACATCGTCCTCTGACAGCTGCAATGTCATCTCTACTGTTGTTTTGCAGTGTGAGATCGATAGAATCACGCCGGCCTCATGAATGAACGAATAAACTTTATTGGCTCCTTCGGGCGAGGCGGAGGAAGAGGGGATTTCCCCCTGTTCCGTCCCACTTTCCCTCAATGATGACCGTGCCTCAGATGACGGCGGGAAGTTCTTCGACCCATGACCGTGCCTCAGATGACGGCGGGAAGTTCTTGGACCCGGGCGGCATCTTCGGCTTGCCGGACGGCCCAAAGCTGGTCGGAAAGCTTGTCGCTGGTGAGTGCCGCCTCCCAGCGGCAGCGACGCCGACGCAGCTGATCCGCAGTAGTGACCGCAGCCGCGGCGGCGGCCGGCTCCTGCCCTCGCGCGGTGATATTTTTTCCGCGAATTTTTTTTTCTCTATATCTGTCATTCTGTTTGTCTCTCTGTTTATTTGTCTCTTTATTTTTTCGCCATCCTCCTCACCTATACATCTCTCCTTCGCTTTGTCCTTCAGCATTGCAATACGCTGGACAAATGAGCGTACGTGTTCGAAGAGCGAAGCAGGATATGAACAGTAGGAGGAAAAGAGCGCGTGTGGGTTCATGATGATGATAATTTTCGGTCACGACATTTTACACCAAGCTGGGAAAGCTTCGCTGTTAAGAGAGAAAAGGGGAGGCCGAGTTTTTTGGAGTGAGGAAAGAGCACAGTCAGGGCCTCCACGGTGTATGCCATGGACAATGTCATATGCTTTATCTGTAACGAGTGCGGTTGGAGCAAACGACTGCATGGTAGGGATAAGGCAGCAAGATTATGAGAGGCAAACAGCGGCTTAGGAGAACCTCTCTGGTCAGGATATGAGTGTCCACTACCGAACGTCCATCTCCTACTGCGGAGCGCTTTCTTCTGAAAAATATTCTTGGTACAAGAGAACGAGCAAGAACGAAGAGTTTGAAACAAATCACGTAGAACGCCTGCTATGAACTAGGGGCACCACCAGAGGGGAAAATAATAAACTCAAAAAGGGAGCGAGACAAATAAAAAATTGGCCGCGTATCTGCGTGCTTCGCTGCAAATGTAGTCGAAAGACGATAGTCTTGTGCCGACTGCACTGCATGAGCGGCATGAGTACCACAATTTAATAGCTGGGCTAGCCGCTGGGCTCGTTTTTCGGACGTTTTCCGGGCACGCTTAGACGGACGCCGGCGTTTCTCCGCTGAAATTTGGTCGTCGGTCTTTTCTCTGCGTTCTCTGATCATGTCTTGTAGAGTGGGTCGTATTTCATCAAGCGGCCATATATGTTTTGCCTTGCCTGAGACAGCGCTCTTCTACGATGAATCAGCCGCATCTGGCTGGCATTGATAAAATAGAGTTCCTGTATATGCTACCTTTAGGTAGCAGAGTTGCGCATCTGTTTTCCAAACGCCGCTAGCAACCATGCATTGCGGAGAAACTGATGCACAGGCCACGCCCGGAAAACATGGCCGCGCCGCCGAAACCGGTTGCCGTCCACCTAGAATCTATCAAGTCACCGTCTTGGACTCTTTAGCTCGTTAGCTACGAACTGGTGCTTTTATTTGCTTCAGAGTCATGTATTTACGTCGATTCAGCACCGTTTTCGAAAAACATACTGAAATAATCGATGCTGTAGGCGTAGCGAGTGGCGATATGGGCGCTCCCGGAATCTCGAAGGACATGTATTATGTGTTTGTCAGTTGTTTTCTATCCTCCATAGCTGGCGCCACCTAACTTGGCGGCGGCGGCGCATGTTATTCGGCACTACGCTACGCCTTTGCGTTATCGCATAGACTAAAAAACGCTTTTGTACTCTCGTGACACAGTCCCGAGAGCAGGTGTTCCTTCTTTCATCGCCGGTCGTTGGCACGCCAGCCATGTCGACTGGCGATCGCCGACACGCTTCGTCGATCGGCGGCCGGCTTAAGCAAGTCGCCTGCAAAAACAAAGAGCGGCTTCACCACATAGCTATGGTTGCTAGCCAGGCAAGATGGCGGACCTATGCGCAACTCTGCTCCCGTAGGGAGCATATACAGGAACTCTATGAAAAAACACAAGAGGACGCCATCTACAGCGCTACCGGGGAACATCGGCTTGTGTTGAACTATGCTGCTGCCAGGTGGCAGCACGACGCGTCGAAGTTAAATCACTGGGCGGAGACTTGTCTTGTACACAGCGGCGCATTTTCAGCGCCGCGTTTTCAGCGCCGCGTAATAAACACTATGATCTTTATAATTACGTATCTATAGATTTTGTTTTAAAGGAACACTGTGAATAGTACTAAGGTATTGATGTTGTGCCTCAGGTATGCGTAATATTTGATTTTAATTGCCCACGCTCACCCGTATGAACACATGCTTCTCGATCAACATTGGAGGTCGTAAGGCAGGGGGGGTTAAACTTTGGCCAACTAGCTGAATCGTGCGACGTGCCGACGAACAGAGAAACAGACAGACGGACAGACAGACCAAAATTTCTCCGTTTAGGTATCCGAAGAAAGACTATCGTCTTTAAAAAAAATGAACGTCTTTCACCCGACGCACTTCAGGGAAGGAAGTACCTAAGGATATGGAAGCAGTACAGCGAGAGCGGCTTCTATTTACATATTGCGACACATCTCCCGTGCTGCAGCTGCTGGAATTAAAAAAAAACCTTAAAAAAGAGACTGGCTCTTCCAACATAGTCGGCCTATGGTGTCGTGGAATCTCTCCACGAAGCAGTGAAGGCCTTGACGACAGTGGGCAGGTTATAAGAAACGGTCATTCATCTGTCTGTGGGCCGTAATCTTAAAGGCGACACTGAGAGCTCACTGCGGTAATTGCTTTTATCTCTCCCATTTTTAGGGGCGAAGCTCCTCAGGGTGTGGGTCGTTCCCTCCTCTGTAGTAGATGTAGTAGTATGTATGTAGCCACCTCTAGTTTATGAATTGCTCAATAGAGGGCGTTGTGTGTATATGTCCTTGGAAATAATATCACTAGATGGCGTTAGTGGTTTTTCGTATACGTTTGCAGACCTTGTCCTACCCCAACCCATACATACTGTCCAAGATAGATCCCGACACACACGCAAGACAGTGCAGGTTCTGCGCCAATGAAACAGCCATCCTGTACCACATGGTATGGGAATGCTCACACAATCCACCTATGCAACCCAGGACACAACACAACATTATAGGGTGGGAGGCAGCTCTGTCCAGCTCTGATCCGAAGACCCAGAAGGCCCTCGTGAAACGGGCGAGGACAGCGGCCCGCGCCAATGGGATCCCGGACTAAGGATCCCACTCACCGAACTTCTCGCGAAGAACACCAAATAAATGTTTTATTCTCTCTCTTGATTATTAAAAATGATAGATGGCGCTGTTACAATAAGAAAAGGGGCTCGCTCTTGGCGCGCTTTCTCTTTCGCTCGGAGTCGCGAAACCAGGGCAGCCGGTATCTGCGGAGCATGCGGCGTCTCCGGTACTCACGGCGGCAGAACCCATAGCCAAGGACGCGTGGCTTTCACAACTCACAGCAGCGTTCTGTGGTGCTGCATGCGGAGGCGAGGCGTTGCGTCGAGCACTGGTGTGGACTTCGGCGTCTGAGTAGGTGGCATCGTCTTCCTCTTTCGTGGAACGCAAACTGGCGTTATCGCTGTGGCTGGGAGCGCCTGGAACACAAGTCGGCGACGCTCGTGCCCAGCTGACGATCGAACACCCGGGATCATGCAAACACGTGACACGTGTTCTCAAGTCTTTGCATGATCGAGTGGGCAATGAACGGGGAGATTCACGGATACCCGAATGATCCCTCCGAGCTTCGCCCACTCACCATCATTCACTTCGTGGATATGCTGTGATTTTTTTTGTCATTGAAACGGACTGTAGCAGCTGTCTTTCTCCTATTTTCGTGTATGTTTGTGAGCATTACTCTTTTTAAAGAGAGCCACGGTTTCTATCTTCATCATCTTACGATTACTGCGGCTACTGAACGAAATTACTTCCTTTCTGGTGATGCGTTGTTCATCGTCAACGCCAGTATCATCATTCTGCGGCTGATACTTTTGGAGAAATAAAAAAAATTGATCAATGCCAAATTTGTTTTCCGAGAATAAGTGCAGATTATGTGAGTGAGTTGTTTCATTCTGCACGATTTATCGCTCTACTGTATGTGGAGTGCGCCGTTCGTGTGAGACATAAGACGCTTCAGCTTTGTGTGCTGGTATAACACAAGTTACCTTTAGGTTTCTGTTTGCGTTTCTACAGGATTCTTCTGTGTTTATTTTTGTGTCCTTTTTTCTGCATTCGGCAAATGGTAAGCGCATAAATCGAACCACGTATTACGATTCCTCTTGTGATACTAACCTCACAGGCTACAATTAGTAAGGAGATAGATAGATAGATAGATAGATAGATAGATAGATAGATAGATAGATAGATAGATAGATAGATAGATAGATAGATGATACACAGACAGACAGACAGACAGACAGACAGACAGACAGACAGACAGATAGATAGATAGATAGATAGATAGATAGATAGATAGATAGATAGATAGATAGATAGATAGATAGATAGATAGATAGATAGATAGATAGATAGACAAACAGACAGATAGATAGATAGATAGATAGATAGATAGATAGATAGATAGATAGATAGATAGATAGATAGATAGATAGATAGATAGATAGATTATCAAACACCGAGAGAGGAGAGCCGCGTTTTAACTGGCTTATTGTGACGTGGTAGTTAGTCATGCATTTCAATCTCTTGTGCAACTAATGTCCACTTGCGCAGTGTTGTAAGGTAAATAATTAGGATGTGTATTCATTCTGTTTAGAAAAATTTTATTTACACTATGTACAAAAACAAAAACGTAATAACATTTTGATGATCACGAGTACATACACACCGGGACAGCGCGCTACGCAAGCATCACTATCTTGTAGTGAACATATAATTAACCTAGTATACATGACTAAGATGTGACATGGAATACACAAGAACTCAATAGGACACAATGATACAATGGATACAATGGTACAATGATGAATGATGCAATAGGCGCAATGAAACACTATGTATTACAGACAAACATGATACGCAGATTGGCAGAGTACAAGAATATGCACAACGACTCGACGGGCGCTGTCTAGCACCACGTCGGTCGAAAAATGAGTTGCACCCTTTCGTGTTCGACAGTGACGAAGGGGCACGACCAATGCCGGAAGAACTCGCGCTCCCCCTAGGAAGAAGAGCTCTTCGGAGAGGTACGCGAGGATCTCGCGTCTCATTCTCCCCAGTACTGGCCATAAAGCACGCCGGCGGCAGTTCCCTGCCACTGCCTCGCATTGGTTTCGCCAAAGGCTGAACAGCCCCGCAGCTATTAACAGCGCTGAGAAGTGCCCGCGCGGAAATCGGCCATCGGACACGAATGTTCGCACACCCTGTCCACGGAAACCTGCATGGACAGCGCGCCAGAGACGCGTGACGGTTAGTCTCAACGGCCGTGCAGTTTGGGCACGTTGAGACGCGCACCACTTGCCAACGATGCAACCGATCTCGAGTGGGGAGCAAGCCCCAGCCCAACCGCCAAACGAAGTCACGGAGATGCCCTGGCAACGCAGCTGCAGCTATTCGTTTCCATGGGCGGTTCATGATAGATTGACGATCCTGGGGCACCAAGGGCTGAAGAAGGGCGGCCATTGTGTCTACCGCTTTAACTTCGGTGACCTCTATATCTGGGCACGTAGCCTCCAGACGTCGATGAAATGCCAGAAGGGCTCGATACAGAGACGGTAATTCGGTTGATTGGGGACCGCGGTTTATTTGGCTAGCTGGCATCAAGAACCGTAGTAATGGACCAAGATGGTAACGAGCTAGTGTATGAGCGGGCGTACCGTCACTACTTAGTACTCGCAGTAAAGTGCGGAGGCGCAAAGTAGAAGCGGTGACGGAAACGTCAGGGAATGCAAAGCCGCCACGATCTCGCGGTTGAGCCAACGTCGGACGAGATAACAATTCTGTGCCGCCAGACCAGAAAAACGAACTGATGCAACTTTGTACTTTCCTGGAGACGCTGAGCGGGGGTTTTACGGTATGGCAAAGGTACCAGAATTTTCCTAGGTAAACCGATTGGGATAAGTATCGGCGTTCCAAGAGGGGGAAGTCAAAGTGTTTCGCAGCTTTTACATCATTTCGGAGAGTTTGCACAACGGTTGACCAGATGCTGTCATGGATACCAAATGCCGTGAAAGTGACGCCGAGTATTGTAATGTTTAGGAGACCATTGTAAAGGCGACGTGATGCTGATACGGCCGTTGGGGTTGCCAATGAAGAAATACTGGCTTTTAGAAAAGTTTAACCTTGCACCTGAGATCATGCCGAAGTGATGAAAAGTATTAAGGGCATGCTGCAGCGACTGTTCATTATGGACATATAAGGTAATATCATCTGCATATGCAGTGACCTTTACTTGAGCATTACCAGGTAGGGGCAAGCCTCGAATCTGTGGGTCTCGTTCTAGGGCCCTTAAGAACTTAAGAAGGGTTCTAATGCAAGGACAAATAAAACTGGGGGAGAGGGGGCACCCCTGACGGACCCCTCGTGTAACTTGAAAGGGCTGACTCTCACGGGAATCTAGATAAAGGGTACTTTCTGAATTAGTATACATGGCGTGAATGAGCTGAATGAAATTGTCCGGGAAACCGAATGCATGTAAAACGTTTAGTAAATAGACATGTTCAATGAAATCGAAGGCCTTTTCTTGATCTAAGGAAACCAGCAGCCCTTGGGCACATCGGGCAGTGGTGTACTGAATGATGTCGTGCGTTAGCCATGTATGGCTGTGGATATCTCGCCCCGGAATAGAACAAACCTGGTGGGGAGCGATTAATGTTGGAAGAGACGGACTGATTCGGCGCACCAGGATGTTTGCCAAGAGCTTGTAATCGACATTAAGAAGGGTAATAGGGCGCCAATCTTCTGGTCGCGTGGACATTGGGTCTTTCTTGGGGACTAGTGTAATACGACCTCTGTGGAAAGAGTTTGGGAGGGTAAGATCTCGAAAACACTTACGAATAACCGGTGACATAAATCGGCCAATAATAGGCCAGAACTGTACGTAAAATTCGGCAGGGAGTCCGTCAGGCCCGGGGGCCGAACCCTTTTTCATTTTGATTGCGTCTAACGCGTCCTTTACTTCGTCATCTGATGGCGGTGATAGGAGAACGTCATATGCAGCGCTGGAGTCGTGTGGTAAGTCTTTCAGCAGGGGATGCGAAGAAACGGGTCCTGGATAACTGACACTAGCAACAGATTGAGCCAATGACTGAAAGTGCTGAGTGAATGCGTGGTAGTCGCGCGGATTAGCAGCAGTTGGTGTGGTAGGGTTTAGCGTGTGGGCAGGCGAGCCCGGCGAACGAAGCAGAGCTCTGCGTGCATACCTGAGCACCTCAGGGTGTGCACACGGTGCACGTCTACAGCGCCAAGCTGCAGCCGAGAGCGAAGAAGTGCGCATAGTACGTTGGTATCGTTCGACAAGCTCCTCTTGCCATGCACGCATAACGGGGGGATGGGCTGGGATCACGGTGAGCGATGCGTATTTTTTGTACTAAGATTGAAGCGTCCTTGGACACACGGGCGCGAAGTGCCCTGCCCGACGCACTGCAATGGTAACGCCATTGCTCTTTGAGGCGGTCCCAATCAGCTATGTCCGCTCCTACGAGCGATGCGCGTAACGCTCGCGACAATCCTTCCGTGGACTGAAGGTCCTGGAGAACGCGGCAATCGAGACGCCATGGTCTCCGAATCGTCGGCGTCCCCCGCCGGGAGGTGGAGAGAGAGCATAACCGGGCGGTGGTCGCTAATGTACGCTGGAGTCGATGGCAACGACATTACACCAGCGTCGTGGACGAAGGCCATGAGGCCGGGGGATGCGTACACCCGATCTAATCTACTGCTTGACGCTGCTCGCCGCCAAGTATAGGCACAATTGCTACCATTGACACTTTGATGGATATCGGTCAATGCTAACTGCTGCACGAGACGTTCAAGTTCTCTGGCGTTCCAGTTTGACCGGCCACGACCTGGACCTCGTACGTCTGCGTGTGAGTCTAAGACGCAATTAAAGTCCCCTAAGAGTACCACATGCTGAGAATCCAAAAGATACGCATCCAGAGAGCGAAAAAAATGCATTAGAGTTCACGGACGCCGCCGGGCCGTAGACTGCGACAAATTTTATACGTAAGGAAAAGAAGGTGCAGTCGAACGCCAGCACGCGTCCGAAGGCATCGAAGGATACATGATGGTCACGCAAGAGACCGCGGATAAAAACAATGACTCCGACGCCAGTCGAACGCGTGCTGGCGTACGAAAAGAAACAATCGATATTGAATGCGCGTATGAAAGCGAGTACATCAGATAGCTTAAAAAAGTTAGTTTCTTGCAGGAACAGTAAGTCACAGGACACTGAACGTGCGAAAGCCAATACTTGAGCCTGTTTTTGTGGGTTGCGGAAACCATGAACGTTAAAGGTTATAACTTTTAAGGTGAGAGCCATGGCGATAAGAAGAAAAATCCAATATAAAATCACGTAAATGCAGGGGGTACCTTTAGCGGAGCAGGTGCCCCGCGAGCGGCTCAGTCATTTTTTACGGCCAGGCGACCCACCGGAAGCACGGGGCTTCCGGGGCCGCGTTGAAGTCCGCAGGGGACTTCTGTCTCTCCTGGGGGCTTCCGAATCACTGCTAGGTGTCCGGTGGCGCTTGGTGCCAGGGGCTCTTGAGCGAGGACGGCACAAAGTCGTCCCAGCTGTCCCGGCTGACGTCGCTGGGGGGTGGCGTCTTCGTCAATTCTTAGGGCCCTGTCACTCGTGGTGCTGTTCGAGTCCTCTGAGATGGAGGCCTCGTCGTCTTGGGATGTGGTCTCCTCGATGACATGTGAACTTCCAGTTGACTGGGCAGCCATGTCATGAGTGTCAGATGTAGCATCTCCTTCTGCAACGCATTCCCCAACAGGCGCCTTGTATGGCGAGGGCTCGACCTGCGCTTCCGCGGGAATGATCACGGGACGCGCGGAACTGGATGGGTCCTCAGAGCCTGGAGGGACTGCCGGGTCCGGGCTGGCCGGGGACGCAGTGGGCGTTTGGTGTAGCGTCTCAATTTGCGCACCTTCGTCTTGGCCAGTGATCGGGGCTGGTGTTGACGAACCCTCGCACACCTTCTTAGACGGCGTTCCTGGCTGAAGTGGCGGGAATTCTGTGGATGCCGCCTCCGAGTACGACCGCCTGATGGTGCAGGCTACGGTGGCATGCGGGTCGCCGCAGCGGCGGCACGGCAGCGAACAGCCCTTCCCGTCGTGGCCATAGACGCCGCACCGCCCACAAAAGGGAGCTGTGCAGTTCATTCGAAAGTGACCACTGCCACCACATCGACGGCACACACGCTGTATTCCTTTATAGTCGCAGGTCACACGGTGGCCAGCGACTTTGAGGTAGTTGGGCACCGGCGACGAGGTCTTCATTTCGATGCGAACGTATCGCGTCCCAGTAGTCACGGTTGGGCGCGACCCCATAAGTCCTCTTGATGTGCAACACCTTCCCGTAGGGGGACAGTGCTTGTGCGAGGACTTCGCTGAGGACGCGGCACGGCAGGAAAAGGACGGTAACTTGGGTGACTTGGGGTCCCAGTGGCACAATGGCGACGCGCTCTCCTCGGATGGTGAGGTGCGACGCGTCCACGATTTGAGCCAGGGCGGCTTCGCTGTTGACAGTGACTTGGTAATTTCGGCCTCCGAAGTGCTGTACACAGTACACCTCTTCGATTCCTACTATTGAAGACGTCGCGTGAACGATGTCTTCGGGACTTGCCCCCTCAGGGACGACGACATCGAAGGCTAGCGCCTTCTTCGGTTGCTGGCTTGCCATGATGGGCGCCCGCCAGCTCAAGGACGCCCTGAAACACTATCTATCTATCTATCTATCTATCTATCTATCTATCTATCTATCTATCTATCTATCTATCTATCTATCTATCTATCTATCTATCTATCTATCTATCTATCTATCTATCTATCTATCTATCTAGCCGCCTACGACTTTGTGCTCTCCTGGACGTATCGTTAATGTGATTTGTAGCAAAATTGGTATGGCAAAACATGACTGTATGACAAACATGAATGACTGGTCATATGAAAATCATGACTAGCTTGTCATGAAAAGTATGATTTACACGTCATGGCCATTGTGCTCCTCAGACCGTTTTCTTAACTTCATATTTCCAAAAATTGGTACGATGAGACATTTCTGCATGACCAACATAAATGACAGGTGGTAATATGAAAATCATGACCTGCATGTCATGTACATGATTTACATGCTACGCTCATGGCGCGCTGACGGCCGTTTCGCCAGCTTGATATACAACAAATTTGGTGTGGCGTGATGTGACTGTATGAAGAACATAAATGCCAAGTGGTCATACGGAAATCATGACATGTCATGTGCAACATGACTTGCATGCCACGCTCATGACACTCTCGGGGCCGTTTCGCTAGCTTGATATACACCAAATTTGGTTTTGAGTGACATGACTGTATGACGAGCATAAATGACAAGTCGTAATATAGAAATCATAACATTTCACGTGTAACATCACTTGTATGCCACGCTCATGTTACTCCCGTGGCCGTATGCTAGATTGATATAAACCAAATTTGGTATTCAGCGACGTGATTGTATGACGAGCATAAATCACAAGTGGTAATATGGAAATCATGACATGTCATGTGCAACACGACTTGCTTGCCACGCTCATGACACTCTCGTGGCCATTTCGCTAGCTTGATATACACCAAATTTTTAAGGCGAGAGCTTTTGATGTCCCGTGCTCACCTCCGTCCGTCCGGTCGTCCATCCGTCCGTCCGTCCGTCCCTCCAGCCGTGCCCTGCCACGGTGCCAGGTGGGCGCCGGGGTGCGCGAACGGACGCCGGTCGCGTTGGACTCTACAGCGCTCGCACTTTGCTTACGTAGCATCACTGTGCCTAGCGTCTGTAATCGTGCAAAGAGGAAGACGCGCGCATCACGTTCCATTCTGACAGACCCTGTCTCAGTGGGCACAGGCGTTCGAGGAACACACTTTGGAATTAACGAAGTGTCCGTCAATTTAAACGCTGGAACGTGGATGGCATGTGCACGATGCGCAAAGCGCGAGAATACGAACGCACGTCAAACGGAGGCAGATTGGTCTCGCGTCTCGCTGTGATTCGAGGTAAAAAAATCACAGCATATCCACGAAGTGAATGATGGTGAGTGGGCGAAGCTCGGAGGGATCATTCGGGTAACCTTGAATCCCCACGTACATTGCCCACTCGATCATGCAAAGGCTTGTCAACAGATGTCACGACTTGTGTTGCGGGCGCTCCCAGCCTCAGCGACAACGCCAGTTCGCGTTCCACGACAGAGGAAGACGATGCCACCTACTCAGACGCCGAAGTCCACACCAGTGCTCGACGCAACGCCTCGCCTCCGCATGCATCGCCACAGAACGCTGCTGTGAGTTGTGAAAGCCACGCGTCCTTGGCTATGGGTTGTGCCGCCGTGAGTACCGGAGACGCCGCATGCTCCGCAGATACCGGCTGCCCTGGTTTCACGACTCCGAGCGAAAGAGAAAGCGCGCCAAGAGCGAGCCCCTTTTCTTATTATAACAGCGTCATCTATCATCTTTAATCATCAACGTATACGAAAAACCACTAACGCCATCTAGTGATATTATTTCCTAGGACATATACACACAACGACATCTATTGAGCAATTCATAAACTAGAGGTGGCTACATACTTACTACAACTACAACTACTACAGAGGAGGGAATGACCCACACCCTGAGGAGCTTCGCCCGTAAAAATAAAGCGAAAATTGAGGGACACTTTGTACATTCCAAAGTGTGTTCGGCGAAAGCGTGTCGCCATTCCACTGACTATGCCATGTCTTTTATCTTTTACACTCTCAGTGGGATAACACACAAACCGAATGTGTGTTTTCTTTTTTTAATTTTTTACCGCGAATCGCAGCGAGACGCGAGACAGACGGACCGACGGACGGATGGACGGACAGATGTACAGACAGAAGGACGGACGGACAGACGGACGGACAGACGGACGGACAGACGGACGGACGGACGGACGGACGGACGGACGGACGGACAGAGAGACGGACGGACGGACAGACGGATGGACGGACAGACGGACGGACGGACACCGGACGGGCGGATGGACGGACGGATGGACACCGGACGGACGGACGGACACCGGACGGACGGACAGATGGACGGACGGACACCGGACGGACACTGACGGACGGACAGACGGACGGTAGACGGACGGACAGACGGACAGACAGACGGACGGACGGACTCTTTGTACATTCCAAAGTGTGTTCGCGAAAGCGGGTGGCCATTCCACTGACTATGCCGTCTTTTATCTTTTACACTCTCAGTGGGATAACACACAAACCGAATGTGTACGTGTTTTCTTTTTTAATTTTTTTACCGCGAATCGCAGCGAAACGCGAGACAGACGGACGGACGGACGGACAGACAGACTGACAGACAGACGGACGGACGGACGGATGGACGGACAGACGGACAGGCAGACGGACGGACAGACGGATAGACGGACGCACGGACAGACGGACGGACAGACGGACGGACACCGGACGGACACCGGACAGACGGACGGACAGACGGACGGACGTGAGCATGAGACATTAAAAGCTTTCGTCTTAATATAAATGGCAGGTGATAACATGAAAATCTTGTAATGCATGTCATCTACAATGCCATTTACATGCCACGCTCATGGTGCGCTTGCGTGCAGTTCGCTGGCTTGATATACACTAAAAATTTGTATTGCGTGACGTGACTGTATGACAAACACAAATGACAGGTCCTAACTTGTAAATAATGACATGCATATTATGTACAGCATGATTTGTTTCTTACTGGCTGCTTCGCATTACATCAATACCCACAGTGCGTGGGATCTGCCGGTTTTTAGGGGCGAAGCTCCCTAAGGGTGTGGGTCTGTCCCTCCTCTGTAGTAGTAGTAGTAGTAGTAAGTAGATAGCCACGTACAGTGGAATGTACCCACTCCATGTGATAAACATGACGATGACGCAGTATAGTGGAATGTACCCACTACACGTGATAACGATGAAGTATAAGCGCGTTCCAGTATAGTGGAATGTACCCACTACACGTGATAACGTTGACGATGACGCTGATGACCCTGAAGTATATGCGCGTTCCAGACCACACATTTTCTTTCTGCCATGGATGAAAACGATCGAGCTTCGCCCACTCATCATCATTCACTTCGTGGATATGGCGTGTTTTTTTGTTGTGAAGCTCCTTAGACTCTGACCATGTCCGTTGTCGCCGTTGTCGTAGGTCCCCATCGGACCGAAACACAGGTATTACATATACCGTACATAGAGCGTTCATAGCGTGCATTTAGGTTTAAAATAGACCGTACTCTGTCCCATGCATCAGTCTGTCCGTCCGTCCGTGCGTCCGTGCACCTATCCGTCCGTCCGTCCGTGCGTACGTGCGTCCGTCCATCCATCCGTCCGTCCATCTGTCCATCCGTGTATCCGTCCGTCCACCCGCGCGTCCGTGCATCTGTCCGTCCTTCCGTGCTTGTGCCCGTACGTCCATGCATCCATCCGTCCGCGCATCCGTGCGTCCGTCCGTCCGTCCGTCCGTCCGTCGATCCTTCCGTCCGTCGATCCGTGCATCCGTCCATGCGTCCGTCCCTCCTTGCCTCCGTCAGAGCCCTGGCGCGGTGCCAGGTGGCTGCCGGGGTGCGCAAACGGACGCCAGTCGCGTCGGACTCTACAGCGCTCGCTCTTTGCTTGCGTAGCGTCGCTGAGCCCAGTGTGTCCAATCATGCAAGAAGGGAGACGCGAGCGTCGCGTTCCATTCTGACAGAGCCTGTCTCAGTGGGCACAGGCGTTCGAGGAACACACTTTGGAATTAATAAAGTGTCCGTCTGGAACACGGATAGCGTCTGCACGATGCGTAAACGCGAGAATATGAACGCATGCGAAACGAAGGCAGATTAGTCACGCGCCTCGCTGCAATTCGCGGTAAAAAATTTAAAAGACAACACGCACACGTTCCGTTTACACTATCCCACTGATAGTGTAAAGAATTAGTTTCAAACACATAAACAGTCTCGTAATCATTTGATAATAATTTCATCAACAGTTCATAATCGTCCAAGGAGCTTCGCTTCATCATCAGCAGTTACTACGTGAATCGGCTGCCAATTTTTTTTTCTTTTCCTTCTTTTCTTGTCTTTTTTCTGTTACACTTATTCTGTTCTTTTTTTATTTTTTTTACCGTGTGGTAACGCAACTGTTGGTATGCGCCACTGTGCATTCACGTGATTGCTGAGAGAGTGTGAGGAGGAGAGGCCACAGCTGGCACCGTTCCAGGGGGCACGACTGTAGGGATGGGCAAACGCCAGTATTTCGCCTTAAAGCTCTGTGGTCATTCCCCTTTCGGGGGAAGCGGTAGCACGCAAAGCTTGGGGTGAGTGTGCCTTACCCACCGCTTTTAAATGCGAAGCATTTCTTAGCGAACTTCGGCGACATTGAGCGTATCTATCTATCTATCTATCTATCTATCTATCTATCTATCTATCTATCTATCTATCTATCTATCTATCTATCTATCTATCTATCTATCTATCTATCTATCTATCTATCTATCTATCTATCTATCTATCTATCTATCTATCTATCTATCGCCTACGACTTTCTGCTCTCCTGGCCGTATCGTTAATAGGACTTGTACCAAATTTGGTATGGCATAACGTGACTGTATGACGAACATAAATGGCTGGTCATATCATGAAAATCATGACTAACTTGTCATGAAAAGTATGATTCACATGCCACGATCATGGCGCGCTCGCGGCCGTTTCGTTAGCTTGATATACACCAAATTTGGTATTGAGTGACATGACTGTATGACGAACATAAATGACAAGTGGTAATATGGAAATCATGACTTGTCATGAGCGACATAACTTGCATGCCACGCTCATGGCGTGCTCGCGGCCGTTTCGTTAGCTTGAGATACACCAAATTTGGCATTGAGGGGACATGACTATGACGAACATAAATGACAAGTGGTAATATGGAAATCATGACTTGTCATGTGCGACATGACTTGCATGCCACGCTCTATGGCGTGCTCGCGGCCGTTTCGTTAGCTTGAGATACACCAAATTTGGTATTGAGTGACATGACTGTATGACGAACATAAATGACTACTGGTAATATGGAAATCATGACTTGTCATGTGCGACATGACTTGCATGCCACGATCATGGCGCGCTCGCGGCCGTTTCGTTAGCTTGATATACACCAAATTTGGTATTGAGTGACATGACTGTATGACGAACATAAATGACTAGTGGTAATATGTAAATCATGACATGTCACGAGCGACATGACTTGCACTCCACGCTCATGGCGCGCTCGCGGCCGTTTCGTTAGCTTGATATACACCAAATTTGGTATTGAGTGACATGACTGTATAACGAACATAAGTGGCAGGTGGTAACATGAAAATCTTGGCATGCATGTCATCTACAATGCAATTTACATGCCACGCTCATGGTGCGCTTGCGTCCAGTTCGCTAGCTTGACATACACCAAAATTGGTATATCGCGACGTGACTGTATGACGAACACAAATCAGCGGTCGTAACATGTAAAACATGACATGCAAATTATGTTAAGCGTGATTTGCTCCTTCCTGGCTGCTTCGCATGACATCGATTGCCACAGTGCGTGGGATCTGCCGACTTTTTCCTTCTTTCTATCTTTCTTCCTTTCTTTCTTTTTTTACTTCTTTACAGGTAGTGGCCTCCATCCCCGGACCACTTTTTTTGGGGCTGAATCACCATTTATTTGTTGGTTTGGTTTGGAAAAACTTTATTAATAAATGTCCGAAGGCGTGTGCGCTAGCACAAGGCGGGCCGCTCTCACGACGGGAAAGTAAGGCCAAGACCTACTGCCGCATTGTGGGCCATATGGACAGCCCAATGTTGTGACTGTATGTCCGGACTCCTCAGTGCGGATCCCCAATTGCTGGCCGATACTGTATCAGTGCCACGTACCGAGGATCACTTCCAGAGGATGTGGTGTAAGGTGGCTAAACCGCCACATTTCGTACATGAAGCATTTATTTATTTATTTATTTATTTATTTATTTATTTATTTATTTATTTATTTAATTATTAATTAATTTATTTATTATTACCTCGAATGCCCCGTGTTGGGATTAAATTGCGCCGCCATGCGCGTGCCCAGGCTTGTTTATTTAAGGCTCAATGAGAACTTCGCTCGCGCTGTGCTTTATGTTGTGGGATGGATGGTATCGAACATTTTAACTCTCTGTCTGGATTAGCAGGGACGGACGCACTAACTCTATGTATGGAGTTTAACACTTGAAGAAAAGTGCTTTACCGCCACCTAACAAACTTCGAGTTTTACGTGCGCTAGCCTGAAAGACGTCGTAGAAACCAACAAGCCTCTGAAAATCGAAGATATAAGTTTAGAGCCTATAGCTCTTCATCAAGAAATACGCAATGTAGTTCGCAGTTCACGCAGTTCACTTCAGCGTCAGCTTCGCAATCATCGGCAGATTGCGCTATAGTGGCACACTTCGTGCAAGTAAGCTGCCCTCAGCAGCTTTGAGAAGCATGGCCAAACCTCTGGCACTTGAAACAGCGCCAGGGGTTTGGGATGTACGCTCGGACATGTAAGTTCAAGTAGTCTGTTGTTACTGTTTCTGGAAGGGTGGTGGAGCCAAATGTGAGTATTATAGGTCGTGAGGGAGTTCGTTGTCATTCCGCCAGATGTTGATGCGCTGAACATGTATGACATCTTCGCTTTTCCAGCCATGGAAAAGTTCTTCGTCAGGGAGGTCTACGAGGTCATTATCTGAAACAACACCTTCGACGGTGTACATGCTTTGGTGGGCGCTAACAGAGATGGGCCAATCCCCAAATGCAATAAGCTTATTTAGTTTGTCGCATTGTGTCTCGTCTTTCAGTTCAATTAATAGATCGCCGCTGGCCATCTTGGTGGCTTTGTAGCCACTGCCAATGGTTTCTTGCAGGGATCGAGATACAAGGAAGGGTGAGATGTTCGTCGCTTTTTTTTCAGTGCTTTCTAAATGAATAACATAGTACTTGGGGCAGTTGTCCGTTTTCCTGAAGGAGAATTGATTGGCTACATCGGTGCGCCCCCGCTTTTGGGGCGATCAATTGAAAAGGGGTTCGTAGTACCCATGAAGAAATTTGTTTGTTCGGTGGCCATGCCAGCCGCCCACCACCGAGCCCAACAAGGGGACGCCGCGAGACGCAAAGGAAAAGCGAATGTCAGCTGTACATGTCCACTATAACCAAATATGGTCTACCCTAGGTCGGATATCCACACAAGGTTAGCTCTCGCCACCAGGAAAACGAGAAGTAAATGAAAAGAGTAGAAAACAGGAAAGATTAAAAGAGAGAGAAAGATGAAAATGTGGGGATAGAGAGGGATAGGAAGAGGCGACTGCCGGTTTCCCCTTGGTGGGTGAGCCAAGGGTGCCGTCTACGTGAAGCTGGGGACAAAGAGGTGTGTTGCCTCTGCCTTAAAGGTCCAAGCAACCGGCGTTGGCTCAACCCCCAGGATCCCCTTTTCCCGGGCACGGTGAAGCCATGAACGGCGAGGCGTGGGAGGTGGGCCGAAACTCCCCCCTTTGGCTCAGGTCCGTGGTGACGCTACTCACCAAACGCCTGCTTGCGCAGGCGGCCCTGCGGGGCAAGTGTGAAGCTGCCTTACTTTCTTAGATGCAAAGCATCTTATGCTCGGGGGCTTTGTCCGTCCCGCGTCCCGCGTCCGGCAACTTGCATGAAGTAGGGAAGCCACACAATTTGCCATGTCCGCACATGGACATGCGCAACTTGTGTGAAATATCCCATCTCAACCTGTCCGAGCTGCTATCACTCACCCTTTACGCAATGTCGCGATATTAACGAATGTATGCCACGTTGAACTTTTGTCCTGCTTATTTATGTACGATAGTCATAGTTATGGAACGGACAGAGAAAAAACGTAGAAGTTGAGATTTAGGCTAGAGACAGCACAGTGTATCCACGGCAAGACGCTCAAATCTGTCTCCTTCGGGCACTGCACAAGGGCTAGTTTGCCAAAGTAAGGCATTGTACCAGGGGAAGTGCGTGTTTCTTTGCATTTAGTATTGTGCTAAGCCTTTAGTATATAGGCAGTCACATCATAAAAACTTCAAAGCCTTCCAACGCTGTCTATGCTTCATGAAGCCACTTGCTGTAGATGAGTGAGAGTAAGAAGCCCGAATGAAGTTCTCGGCGCATCTATATTAGCAAGCTCGCGACCACGCAAAGCGTCTTATGCAGATTTGCACGAATCTAGATTGGGAATGCTTGTCTCGGAAACGAACTTCTTAAGCCTGCCGCGGCCAGACTAGCGCAACGAACGCCGACTGCACGCGCGGGCGCGGCTATTAGGCTCGGTCCGGAGCACAGGCTAAAACGGAAAGGTGGTTTGGGTTGAGGCAATTACAGCGGCATCACCTTCGCCACCCTGCCTGTCTTTTCTGCGCACTTCGTTGATTAGAAAGCCGAGGTTTACAGACGCTACTCACTCGTTTTTCGTTTAGCATGCGACTCTTTCCACCCGACGATGCCACTTCCAAGAAACAGTTGGATAACGCGAACTGAAGGAGCGTGTAGCACTTCAGAATTGGGTTCATGAGGCTTACCGTTGCGGCACTGTGCACTTGGGATGCTGCCGTGGCATCCTCGCTACAAAAAAAAAAAAAAAAAAAAAAAAAAAAAAAAAAAAAAAAAAAAAAAAGAAAGAAAGAAAGAAAGAAAGGAAGAAAGAAGAAAGAAAAAGCGTGAATCGTTTTTTGTTGTTTTTTTTCTCACACTTTCCGTGTCTGCGATTAGAAGCCAGTGAACTATCACAAGACGTGAATACCTGTTCCCGCTGTTCTTCATTCTTCCACGGTTTGCCAAATTCTTCGCGATCCCTCTTCCCGTCCACATTGATGATTTTATTTCCTCTCTAGATCCAAATTTTGCTTCCTTTCTTTCGAGCAGGCAAGTGAGTGACGCATTTCCTTGTCTTTTGCAGGGGCTGCTCATGTCACAGCTCTGATTTTAAGTGCTCTGCATGCGAAGAAAAACAATTGAGTCAGGGAAGACGTGCTGATCAGGGCACTTTTCTCGGGTCACTTTTTTCTCGAGAAGTTGGGTGAACTTTTTCGTTCTTACGTGCGACTCTTCTTTTTTGCGCCACTACTTCATATCCTGGTGTGAATACGGGCGCACGTTTATAAGCGCGCTAAAACGTGGCTGCTTGTGTCCTTGCATTAAAAGGATGTCGCGTTGTTGTGATGTGTGTGCTATTTCTTGGAATGAAGGTAGTGCCTAGACGCACGCAGGAATAATTACAGAGAACGAAAAAAAATGGCGGGTACTCCTTTCCTGCGTCCGTATCTGCCTGCCTTACTTTATTTCATGAGGGATCCCAAACAACCAGCCTAACGGGCGCTCTAATTTGTTCCTTCTTTGGACTCACGGTCTAGTAAGTGTGCCAACCACACGTGTGAACATTTCGTGGACAAAAGAAATTGTGCAGAACATTGTAGTCTTATTGCTTGAGGTTTTATTAATATCTGATCAGCGCTAAAATTTTAAGCAGTATTTCAAAATGCCAGGTCCGGGATTTTGAGACCTAAGAATGGTGCTTAAGTAAATTACAACTACTCTCCAACCCGTATACATCTATACAATCCTAGGAGCATGCTACGAGAACGCAGTAAACATTCTGCAAAAAGTTATACGATAATTTTTTTTTTAATTTAGAGAGATACAGAGATAGTCATTGTAGCTTACTTAATTTTGCGGGAAACGTAGTTGCCTGAGGGCTTCCTTGTGTACACTCCTAATGAAATAAGTTATCTCATTCGTATACTATGCAGATTTTGCGTCGCTATTTCCTAACAAACTCTTAGCTGGAACATTTTGTATACTTTAGGCTTGATATAAGTGATTCATTGTTATACGAGAAACGGCTG